>JAXIVJ010001511.1:0-135656 GCA_036785665.1 Chirona hameri
AGTGAGTGAGTGAGTGAGTGAGTGAGTGAGTGAGTGAGTGAGTGAGTGAGTGAGTGAGTGAGTGAGTGAGTGAGTGAGTGAGTGAGTGAGTGAGTGAGTGAGTGAGTGAGTGAGTGAGTGAGTGAGTGAGTGAGTGAGTGAGTGAGTGAGTGAGTGAGTGAGTGAGTGAGTGAGTGAGTGAGTGAGTGAGTGAGTGAGTGAGTGAGTGAGTGAGTGAGTGAGTGAGTGAGTGAGTGAGTGAGTGAGTGAGTGAGTGAGTGAGTGAGTGAGTGAGTGAGTGAGTGAGTGAGTGAGTGAGTGAGTGAGTGAGTGAGTGAGTGAGTGAGTGAGTGAGTGAGTGAGTGAGTGAGTGAGTGAGTGAGTGAGTGAGTGAGTGAGTGAGTGAGTGAGTGAGTGAGTGAGTGAGTGAGTGAGTGAGTGAGTGAGTGAGTGAGTGAGTGAGTGAGTGAGTGCGTGCGTGCGTGCGTGCGTGCGTGCGTGCGTGCGTGCGTGCGTGCGTGCGTGCGTGCGTGCGTGCGTGCGTGCGTGCGTGCGTGCGTGCGTGCGTGCGTGCGTGCGTGCGTGAGTGCGTGCGTGCGTGCGTGAGTGCGTGAGTGCGTGAGTGCGTGAGTGCGTGAGTGGCGTGAGTGCGTGAGTGCGTGAGTGCGTGAGTGCGTGAGTGCGTGAGTGCGTGAGTGCGTGAGTGCGTGAGTGCGTGAGTGCGTGAGTGCGTGAGTGCGTGAGTGCGTGAGTGCGTGAGTGCGTGAGTGCGTGAGTGCGTGAGTGCGTGAGTGCGTGAGTGCGTGAGTGCGTGAGTGCGTGAGTGCGTGAGTGCGTGAGTGCGTGAGTGCGTGAGTGCGTGAGTGCGTGAGTGCGTGAGTGCGTGAGTGCGTGAGTGCGTGAGTGCGTGAGTGCGTGAGTGCGTGAGTGCGTGAGTGCGTGAGTGCGTGAGTGCGTGAGTGCGTGGGGTGCGTGGTGCGTGGGTGCGTGGGTGCGTGGGTGCGTGGTGCGTGGGTGCGTGGTGCGTGGGTGCGTGGTGCGTGGGTGCGTGGGTGCGTGGGTGCGTGGGTGCGTGGGTGCGTGGGTGCGTGGGTGCGTGGGTGCGTGGGTGCGTGGGTGCGTGGGTGCGTGGGTGCGTGGGTGCGTGGGTGCGTGGTGCGTGGGTGCGTGGGTGCGTGGTGCGTGGTGCGTGGGTGCGTGGGTGCGTGGGTGCGTGGTGCGTGGGTGCGTGGGTGCGTGGTGCGTGGGTGCGTGGGTGCGTCGGTGCGTCGGTGCGTGGGTGCGGTGAGCGGGTGAGCGGGTGGGCGGGTGGGCGGGTGGGCGGGTGAGCGAGAGAGGAGAGATTTATTTATTTACAGACTCGAAGTCCAGTAATACTTGGATATGATACACACCAACCCTTACTTCACATATGCAGCGCGGAGGACCAAGCTTTCCTTACAGAGGAACAACATGCCAGGTCACTATTGAACAATGTCGATACAATTTGATTCTCAGACTGTCGAAGACGTGTCATGAAACAAAAAACGGCTTTTCGATACACGACAGTAAAGCTATCAGATCGCTCCTGCACAAACATGTTGGATGCACTACAATAACGAGAATATCCAAAAAACATTCTAGCAGCATTGTTGAAACAAACTATGAATTTTCGTAAAACAGAAGGACGATGAGAGTGCCTTGTACACCACTAATAATAAAGATGTACACCACTAATATTAGAGCAATGCGTACTATACAAATATCTTTTTACAGAATACGAACACAATGCGAACTTCCTAATAAGTGAGTTTGCACAACACATGAGGCGATACAGATGTCGCAATTCAAGATCATCTGATGTTGAAGAAGTGTTCGAAATATGAAAACCAAGGTATTTGTAGCTATCAACATCAGATAGCACATTACCACATAAGACAATATCAGTCAGGACCATATGCTTAAATAAGTTAGGAAGGATAGCCATGCCAACTGTCTTTTTGGTATTAAATAATATATCATGAATGCCTGCATACTCTGCACAAATATCAAGCATCTTTTGTAAGCCTTGCGGCGTGGGTGAAAGCAAAACCATATCGTCTGCATAGCAAAGATGGTTAACACTACCCAAATATCGACATCCTACCCCACTCATATCTAAACTTTCCGAAAGTCCATCAGTGTAAGCATTGAACAAATATGGGGACAAGATTCCAACCTGCCTAACTCCATTTGTCACTGAGAAGACTTCCGTGAGATAGTTACCCCATAGCACATACAAATTTTGCGATTCATACCATGTTACAAGAAGCTGCACAATGCTAGTGTCCATTCCTCTGCGTAAAAGCTTGTCAAGCAATGTCCAGTGATTCACACGATCAAACGCCTTCCGAGCATCAATGAAGCAGACAAAAACAGGACTTCTGTTACGTAAATAATGATCCGCGATTTCCTTAAAAGCATACACGGCCATATCAGTGGAGTGTCTCTCCTTGAACCCAAATTGATGATCACTAGTGATAAGATTAGATCTACTGCGATTCAAGATAACTCTTTCTAAGATTTTGGAGCTCACAGTAGCCAAGGCATTAGGCCTGTAATTATCCTTATCAGAGATATTACCGGTCTTATCTTTGACAATTGGGCTCAAGATCACTTTTGACAAAGAAGGAGGCAAACACTTATGTTTTAACATCATTCCAAAACACATTGAAAGATGGGTAGCACAAGGAATACCAGCAAATCTGAAATGTTTCGCACTAAGCTTATTATAACCAGAAGAGCGACCAGAGGACAGCTCGAAAATCGATTCCAAGACCTCGGGGACAGAAAAGGTTGTTATACCTGAGTCAGAGTTCTTTAACTGATTTAGCACAGCATCCTTAGAGCTATCATTATTCACACTATTCAAAATATCCGAAAAATTATTTTTCCACATACTAGCTATATTTGCCTCTCCACTGACACTTTCAACAGCTTGAGCCAAAGGAGGATCACTGTTAAGCTTAGGAACCTCTTTCCAAAATGTGGCAATACTACGTGGATTATTTGAAAATTTATCTGCCAGTGCTTTAGCCCTCAGGTCCTTCTCATTCCCTAAACAAAAACGGAGAGCATATTTAAACTGGGACTTCGCAACGCACAACTGACTATAAATGTAGCCCTGGCGGGGTTTACCGACTAAGGCCTAGAGAGAGTAAACATCACCAAGCAACGTATGTGTCTCTTGCACAAATTCCATCCACCCTGGGATAATACGCTTATTGTGAGCAATTATCTTTTTAGAAACAGTTAAGCAAGAAGGATTTCTAACGCAGTTAATCATTTCTTTATAGAAATCGTTGATAGCAACTGTATGCGCATAGCAGACGTTAGTACGGCAATGCAGGGCTTCATATGGAACAGCTATGCTGGCAAGCTTCTCCTCAACAACCTTAGCAAAACGCATGCATTCTAGTATCTCCAACCGATGTCCAATCAACTACCCATCTAACATCACATTCAGACACTTTGTACGATTCCGGACAGTTATTTATGTAAGGAAGCTCAAGCTTGAGAAATAATGGAAAATGATCAGAGCTTGCAATCGACAAATCAATTCCAACATCACAGAGGAGAGAATACAAACCAGCAGTACAGACAATATGATCAAGCCAAGATTCAGTGCTACTACCATCATTAATGTGAGTAATGGAAGTCGAAGGTAACAGCAAAACATCAGCTATCTTTAAGTTTGCTTCATGACAAAAATATTTGAGTTCCTCACCAAAGTCAGTCAGCTTGAAAATGTCTGCATTAATGTCACCCAAAATGCAAACATGGGGAGAATCAAAATCATCAATGATTGACTTTAAGTTTAGACAGATACGGCAGATAGTATACATATTGATCAGATTTTTTTTTAGTATCATATGGTAGATACACGCCCAATAGAAGGATTTTTATATCATCAATATGACATTCCAATCCAATTATTCTGTCATCATCAAACGAAATAGGTTTAACAAACCTGGCTAAATTATTTTTCCATAGTACGGCTACACCCCCAAACGGCCTCCCCAATACCAAACTATCAGACGGATCAATTGACGAAATTCCAAAAGCCATGAAATCCTTATGAACATTATTAAGAGAGGGAAGGTCGGAAGGAAAGAGCCAGTGTTCTTGTTAAAAAAAAACTATATCAGAATTATCGCATAACCTAACATTTCCGCCAATATTACGCTTGGATGACTTGCAATTATATGAACTAATCTGAAACATTAAGATGAGTGATAAAAAGAGGTACATACACAATGACCGCAGACCTTCAGTTGCGTACATCCGATGAGAGTGCAGGGAGGGCCGCTGCTGTCGCTACATACTCACTGTCAGATGGATGCCGCTTGACGAAAAAACATCGGACTACTAAGCCCCGAGCCCAAAGCTCTGGGTCTAGGATGTTATTCCTTGCTGGGTTAACGATGTTCAAGCGATACGATTCATAACTGTCATACTTTGTCTTAAGCTTCGTCGCGGTTACATCCTCAGCGCCTGTTTGCTCCATCACATATGCTTTGATCGCATCTTGACCAGTACCTGGCGGCAGACGAGACATGAACAGAGACAAACGTTTGACAGTAGATACGACCTTAATCGGACCAGTTTTGCTTGAGCCAATTACAACTTTGTTCGCCTCCGATTTCACCTGCTGAGTTCCCGCTGTGCTGTGGGACGAAGCACTCTGAGCGACAGCGGGCTTCCAAGTCTCCAAGTTTAGCCTTCGTCGATACACGAATTCGTTATTCATCAATTTTGGTTTCGGATTTGTAAACTAGCGTTCATCGGCTAACACCATTCCTTTGCCCTTTTCGAGAGGTGGTTTCAATGTGGTCACCTACCACAGCATGCCTAGGTGAAGACTACCTTGACCAGCCACACAGCGACAGTTTTATAAGTGTTAGTTTTCGTTGATAGATGGCGCAGTACAAACAATACATTTTTGCTTTGTTTTTCCCTATTCTTTTTTTGGGAATCGTCCTCAATTTTCTCAAACTCGAAAAGTTTTCTGACTACCGAATGCTATATATACAAGTAAGTCAGTACAAATGGTCAACTGAGGTCTGGTAACACAAGTCTCCAAGTTAGCTCGGAAATAAATATATTTTATGTTTTACGCAAAGCAGCGTCGTGGAACAGAGCGAATGTAATGACCACGAGTGGGAATCGAACCTAGACTAGATTTCTGCATTGGATCAACATTACGTCCTCACAGTGGCGGATCCAGGGGGGGGGGGGGGGGCCGCAGGGACTGAAGCCCCGGCCTTAGAAAACGGCGCAATTTTTGTATAGGATTGCCCGTCGCCGAAGGAGCCGTAGCGTTTTCGGGAGGCCGCCAGGGCGCCCTTGCGTCTACCAACAGCATCGTAGCACTCTTGGAAGGCACCCTAGCACCCTCAGAAGACATATTGCCGCCCTCACAACGCATTATGCCGCCCTCGGAAGGTACATCGCCGCCCTCGGAAGGCATTATGCCGCCCTCGGAAGGCACCATGCCGACCCCGTCACCGAGGAAATATGCCGCCCTCAGGCCTGAAGCCCCCTGCCTTAGAAAATCCTGGATCCGCCCCTGCGTCCTCATATAGTATTATTATCGTAGCGCCGGCATGGGATTAGTATTCAATTTGCATTGTAATGGGTTAGTCCCGGTTTACTCAACCGTTTGATTTGCCCTAGTGGTCATTCGTAAACGGCTGCTTGTTCATTGGTTATGGACTACTTTTGGTTTGTTTCATCCTTGCTTGGTATTGGTGCCTGGTTTGTTATGCCTTAGTAACCAAGCATTCCCTGGTTTTGGGTTAGTAGAATGACACACATTTGGGAACGCATAGTTTTCGTTTGTCATGGCTTCGTTTACCAGGTTGTAGTTCGTCAATATTTTTTGAGTTTACCTACTTAATTTGATATAATTAATCGCTTACACAATCTGGTGTATACTTTCTGTTGGCCACTTCAAATCAATTTTGACTTTTCAAGATCAGTTTGCACAGAAAGTGGCAAAGGGCCATCTTATAGCATCACTCTTCTGCTAATATTCATGACTGTTTTTCGACTATAAATTGGTATTTCGCCGCCCATCGACCCAAACAAATACCAATCGGTTTTTATGGACACTTTATTTTCGTTACAGATGTGTTTGTGACTGTCGTCTCCCAAGATGTCCACACTCTTACACGGTTACACTGAATGTGCGCAGTAGTTGTATGACCACATGACAACACAAGTTATTGTAACAATTGATGGCAGGCGAGCGGACGGGCCGGGGTCTAGAATTGCAGCGGGTTGCTGGGCTGCTGGTAGTTGTAGCCGCAGGTCTGCTTGACCACCTGGGTCCTGTAGACGGTGCTGACCTGGGGGCGCACCACAGTGGACGTCTGGGTGACGGTGCGGGCGTTGGTGCGGGTCTGCACGACGGTGCGGGTGGCGCCCGGGATCTGCTGGGTGCGGGTGACGTACTGGGTGCGCGTCTCGGTGACCGTCTGGCCCGGCAGCTGCTGCACGCTGGTGACGGTGGCCGTCTGGTAGTTGGTCTGGGTGACGGTGCGCTGGCGCACCTGGGTCTGCACCTGGGTCTGGGTGACGACGCGCTGCTGCACGCTGGTGGACGTCACCTGCACCTGGCGCGTCTGGTACGCCGTCTGGATGCGCGTGTTGTAGCGCGTCTGCGTCTGCGTGATCACCTGCGGCACGTATTGGGTGCTGACCACCTGCTGGGTGCGTGTCTGCACCTGGGTGCGAGTCACGGTGACGGTACGCGCCGGCAGCTGCTGCGTCTGCGTCTGCACCTGGGTCTGCGTCTGCGTGATGGTGCGCACGACCGTCTTCGCCGGCAGCGTCTGGGTGCGCACCACCGTCTTCGTGACGTATTGGGTCTGCACGCGCGTCTGGTCGGGCAGCTGCTGGCGAACGACGCTCGTCTGGGTGGAGATCTGCGGCACCTGGCGCGTCTGCTGCACGATCTGGGTGGAGGCGCGCGTCTGCACGACCACCTGCGGCACCGTCTCCGTGGCCACCTGGGTGCGCGTCTGGGTGACGGTCTGCACGACGGGTACGGTGCGGGTGACCGTCTGCTGGATAACCTGGTCCTGTCCACGGCGCGTCACCGTCACGGTGTTGGTGCGCACCACCGTCGAGATCACCTGCTGCACCTGGGTGGTGACGACGATCTGGGTGGACACCACCTGGCGCGTGACCACGCTCGGCACCACCTGGGTCTTGGTGACGTAGCGCGTCTGCGGCACCACTACCTGGCTGGTGCGCACCACATCACGGTTGACGGTGTTGGTCACGTAGGTGGTGCGGTACACGTCATTAACGGGCAGACACGATGTGGCCGGGTTCGGGTAGCTGGGAGTCGGCGGCGGCAGGTACGGCTGGCCGGCAAACTGCGGCGCAGCCAGCGCCGACGCCAGTAGACATGTCAGTGCCAGGAACGAGTGCATTCTGCAACGGACAACAAGAGATAGTCCGTCAAGTATCGGTCAAAGACAAACGATAGACATCATGACAGCAGCGAATACACACTTGATGCACCACAGCCCACAGATAGGAACATGCATACACGAAAACAACCATGGAATGCTTACCTAAAGAGTGGCGCTTTTGCCAGCCGACAACGTTTCCTTGGAGAAAAGGAGAATGAAGTCGGATTTTTACCGTGTATTTATTCATCTTTTTGATGACGAGTAATTACATGTCAGCCTTATGTTGTCACATGGTCAGGGGGCTGTCGCACACTCAGTGTAGTCGCTGGTGGACACACGCATAACTTATTCGGTTTAACAGATGAAGGGGCGATGGCGTTCAGGTCGGTGGCGGTTTGCCATTGGAACCTGTGGCTGTCGCTGTGCGGGGGACCTCTTAGAAGGTGAGAGGGTTGCTGGGCGCGTTGTAGTTGTATCCCTGGCACGGCTCGGTGCTGGTGACGACCCGGGTGACGACCGACGGCTGGATGACGGTGCTGGTGAGGACGCGGGTCTGGACGCGGTCGATGGTCCTGTAGTCGGTGACGATGCGGTCTTGGCCGCGCACGGTCTGCACCTGGGTCTGTGTGCGGACAGCTGTGCGCACGACGTTCTGTCCGGGCACGGTCTGCACGGCGGTGCGCGTCTGGGTGAGCAGCAGCGGCACGGTGACGAGCCGCTCCTGCGTCTGCGTGATGACGACCGGCACGGTGCGCGTCTGCGTGATGTACTGCACCTGGGTGCGCGTCACCGTCTGCGTCTGCGTCACCGTTTGCACCTGCTGGCTGGTGACCTGGACGACGCGCGTGCTGACCTGTGGCACCTGCTGCACCCGGGTGCGCGTAACCACCTCGGTGCGCACGACGTTGCGCGATTGGGTGATGGTCGGGCCGGGCACCTGGCGCGTCTCGATGCGTGTCTGGTACTGCTGTTGGGTCTGCACACGCGTCTGCGCCGGCGGCTGGTACTGCTGCACGCGGGTGGTCTGGCGCTGCTCCGTCTGCGTGACAACCACGGTGCGTCCCGGGATCTGCTGAGTCCTCGTGACATAGACCACCTGCGGCACAGTCTGCGTGACGGTCTGCGTGACGCGCTGCACCACGGTGGTGTACTGCACCTGGGTGCGGGTGACCACCTGGGTGCGCGTGACGACGCGCTGCTGCGTCTGGTAGCTGACCTGGGTCTGCACCTGGGTCTGGGTCTGCACGCGCGTCTGGCCCGGTATGTTGACCGAGCGCGTCTCGGCGCGCTGGATGACGCTGGTCTGCACCTGGGTGCGCACCACCCGCGAGCGAACCTGGCTGATGCTGGTGCGCACAATGGTGCTGGGCACGACGCTGGTGACGACGCGCGTCTGCTCGATCACCTGCGGCACCGACTGCACCACGGTACGCGTCACCGTGTTGGTGACCTGCTGCGTCTGCGTGCGGTAGATGGTCTTGGGCTGCTCACAGCGCACCGTGTTGGGCTCGGGGTTGCCCGGGCCCGGAGGCGGCAGGTAGCCATCGGCAAGGTTCAGGCTGCTGGAGAAGCCCGAACTCTGCAGCTGGCCGGCGGCCAGCGCCAGCAACAGGAAGGAAAGCAGGATCCGCACCATTCTGGAACACAGATAGAGAGCAGGTACATGGGGATCAGTGATTGGACCTTATATGGTTCTGAGTGGAACTGCAGCTGAACAAATCGTGGGCAGTGGGCAATAAAGTCCAATCACTTCTCACCGGCATGTACCTGCCTCTCTATTGCAGCTGCGAACGGAGCGGGTATACATATATATATATATATATATATATATATATATATATATATATATATATATATATATATATATATATCGGTAAGCGAAGCATGAGATTGGATGGACTTTACTGCCCACTCTGGCCGGTGATGGTGACGAGTGACCTGATGAGTGCTGGCGGCACATCTCCGTCATCTCGACCCAGCCCCGGACTCACTCCTGCACAGACGGCAAGCGACTTACCATCGGTGACAGTGACGTTAAGCGTTGTCCAGCGTTACGAAGTGAAATGTCGTGCAAAAACGCACGCCAGCCGCTCCGCGTTGCATCGCGTGTCAAGCAACAATAGCGTGGAGAACATCAGCGGACGTATCACTTCACTTGCTGACCCTTTCTTCACTCCAATGAGGGGTTGGTTCAGTCGCTACATAAATAGCATTAAGATACGCGAAGATTTTCATTGAAGAGCTTGTTTCTAATATGTGGGTTACCATTTTTTGTTTGTATGATAGGCCGTGCCGGGTTATCCATAATTTGTAATAATGCCAGCTTTATATTGAACACATGTCTCCCGGGCAAAGCCGAAAGAGCACTGGGAATTTTGGCGTTGCCGAAATTTGATCTTGGTCTTGTGAAAAATTGGTCTTTTGAATGAACGTCTTTCTATTTCAATATACGTTTTATCCGAATGGCATCCTTCAAAAGGGACAACTGTCGTTGCAACACACGCTTATACAAAGTATTAATGTGTGGTTTTTAAATATTGCTGCGTTTGCAAGTCAGCAGAATATTTTAGTCTGAGACTGTTTAAATGGGATTTTAATCCGTGTGACTTCGATAGAAAGGCTTAAAGCTCCTCAACTTTAACGGTCTGAGGTAAAGTAAAAGCTACTTTGACTCATTCAGTAGATATTACCTGTAACTTTGGGGCAAAACAGAAATGTTTCCTTTTCAGAGATTTTGATTTGTAACCGCTGATTTATAGCAGCTGATGGCTCACATGTCAAACTTGTTTTTGATAGCCAAATGATGCGGCTTGCCAATAATATGTGTAGATTCTGTATTGTGATTTGTCTGTACGTTATAAGGATCCAAACAGAAAAGTGCTGGCGTTCCCCCTGTTTCCCCTACCAAGAGTTTGAATGAAGCTTCAAGATGCCATTTATTTGTATATGCATTCGATTTCTTTCTATGATTATTGACGTGCTATTAATTTGGATATTATGAAGGTGAAACAATTAATCCACTCTGATGAAATATTGGCGCCGGGGTGAATGTATTATTTCCTCGGATTACATAGAAGGGTTAATGTAAATTGCCGTCCTCGCGTGGATTCTTACGCAAAAGTATACAGTTGCATGGGTCATTTTTTTTTAAAATCTGATATAATTATTATTGACAGCAATTGGAGCAAACATTTCCATTCTATGTTTTTAATGCTCATCAACTTGTATAATATAAATGATTTTCTGCAGCAATATCTGATGCGTTGGCCTCCGTCGCCCTTGGTTACCTTTTCTGAACGATTCTTTAATTGCAATCTTTTACCGATGCACATACACTCACCCCAAGATGCCGCCAGCCAGCCGCACTATCACCCTAGTCACAGATCACTCTAACACAGAATCACCGAGATCAGTTCCGGTGAGGCAGGCTGACGGCGTCGACTCGCTGCTCAAGTCACGACACCACCAGCTCACAGTATCCCGCGGTGCCGCCGGCGCGGCCGACTCACCTAGTGTTCTTCTTGTGCCACTGAGTAGATGGCCACTACTCGAATGTGAGGATCCACCGGCGTCGGCCAGCTTTATACCGGCACGCTGACGTCACGGCCGCCGGGGCGGGGCGGCCGCGGCCCGGTCTCCGGGCTGTAGCGGCACAAGATCAGCTGATTCACCAGCAGACGGCGGGTTTTACAAGGACAGCCCAGGATTATATGCCAGGTCTTCCCCAGCTTGGCGGCTGAACCAGCTGCATCAGATGAAATGTATGGGATATATGTCGTTTTTCCACTTGGTGAAGTTTTGATGCATCAACGTCACCTGGTTGATTTCGAGACTTTTTGATATGGCTGAGACTTGTTTGATAGCTGCGACATAGACACACTAGACACTTTATGAATGCCGTCGATAGAGGTGCTATTAGCGCAATTAATCTGGATTTCTTTCGTTCATTTGGTCGATACTGTCGGGAGCGCAGCCATATCTTCAGAAAGGGGGGGGGCAAGCCTGTCAGTGGAGCCCCCTCTCCCTCCAAAAAACAATATATACCCCTGGATATGACAAACCCTACGGATTTCGGCTACTTGATTCTGCGAGGCCCCCTTTTGCACTTTTGATGAGCTGCGTATGACAGAGGACTTCCAGATCGGCATAGGGCCCTCTCAGGTCCGCCAGAAGCCTTCTCAGACCGACCTGAGGGCCCTCAGACTGACCTGAGGGAAGATGTATACCAATGCTGACAGCTGCAGTATTGTCTTTGATAATGAGAGAGAAAATGCAGTATCAAACACACAACGAAACGAAACTCATGCTATCATCGCCCTTCTATACGTTGTGCTGTAATCTGTGAATTGTACACTGTTCCTTGTCATTTCCTTTTCTGTTTCAACCTGTCTGTTGAGCAGCGCAGCGCCCAGCTGGCAGCAGCGCGCCACAGACATGCCATTGTTCTCTATCCGCATATACGCACTCATAACGATGGGCTCTGAAAAGCCATGGGTTTACTGTGGATGTTCCCTAATACAATCTACAATCTACAATCTACAACGACGATGGATCTGTCAAAGGCGTTCGATAGCGTCGACCATGGCGTGCTCCTTACTAAGCTGTCTTGGTATGGTGTTACCGACGGAGATTGGTTCCGGAGCTATTTGAGTGACCGAGAACAGATAGTGCTTGGCGGTCGGCTGACTCTCCCGATGTCGTGCGGTGCGCCTCAGGGCTCGATCCTTGGACTAATGTTGTTTATTTTATTTACTAACGATCTTTACAGTTTCTTGACTCATGGTCATCTCGTCACGTACGCAGACGACACCATGCACGTACACTGCGCGACCCCTAACGAAGCAGGCCTCGCCGAACTTAAAACTAGACTGCAGCATACCATGCATGAGTTCCAGTCTTGGTTCAGAGTCAATTCTCTTAAAATGAATGAAATAAAAACCAACTTCATGCTAGTCGGCTCAAAGCTAAATCTAAAATGACTGCATATTTCCATTTTGGTATGGGCGGAACTGTTGTGTGCCCCTCAAAGAACATCAAATTACTCGGCTAATATAGTTGATTCGGAGTTGTCCTGGGGCGCGCACGTCTCAAGTGTCGTGAGAAAATGCAATTATATTCTTATCCCTCTGTATAGATGCCGGCATTATTTTACTCCCGTCGTTCTTAAAACCATCAATCAGGCCTACGTATTCCCACATATCAGGTACTGCATGTGCGTGTGGGGCGGGGCGACCAAGAGTCAGTTGCATAAAATTCAAAAAGTTATCAACTTCGCCGCGAGAATAGTTACCGGTTCCAAAAAACATCATCACGTAACCCCATCCCTACTTTCTCTGGTGTGACCGAGGATCGGGGTCATGGTGGCCCATTGCGACCTGGTTAAGGTGTTTAAGACACTGAGTGAGGAAGGCGTTCCTCAAGAGATTCGCGCGCTTTTTGTTCCGCGTTCCGCTGTGTCCCAGCGTGAGACGCGAGCCACGAATCATGGCAGGCTTAACCTCCGCAGGCCTAGGTTGACTGCCACGCAGAGAGGGTTCTCTTACCACGCCGCGACCGCTTGGAACCGTCTACCGCCAGATGCCTGCGATGCCACAGCAGTACGCTTATTTCGAACCATGCTGACCAACACGACTGTGATCGATGACCAGTGACCTACATCTGACCAGACGCACACTGTCCGTTTTTAGTGTATATTTGATTTTATCGTCATTTTATGTATTTATTCTCCTTTGTATTTTTTTATTTAGTACCTATTTCCTTCACCGCATTCTTGTATTGTGTGTTTTCTCTTTTATCTCATCTCTCATCCTCGTCATTTTGGTGTAAACCCGTATACAGCGTTTTTTTGTTATCACTGTCTTTTACTGTATCCATATTTATTTGTATACTTTTATGGAGAGCTCTGTTTTGATCACTTTAATTTTAGTGTATACTTTTATGCAGTGTGTTTTCCATCATCGCTCTGTCTGTTCAGTGTATAGTTGTATATACCCAAGTGTAACTCTTATATGTGCTTTTGTAATTCACGTAAGACCGTAATAGCCACTACGTGGTTGGTTTTTAATACACTGATTGATTTATTGATTGATTAAAGACCTGCGACCAAAACAATGAGTTATCGCGAGATTTCCAAGTGGATACATTTTGATGAAACACCCTGTACACTGGCCGTTTTCACGAAGGATTATTGCGCTGAAAAGTTTCTGAGAGATTCTGAAAGTTTGGAAAAACTACACAACTTTTACCTGCGATTTTTGACTAGAAATGTCCCTTATAATTTTGTAATATGTAATATGTAATTTTGTAATACTATTCCCTTTAAAGGGAGTGTGCCTACTGTTTTGATCTGTCAAAATTATTTTTCCTACGATAAGTAGCTATTGTTGTGATGGTTGGATGCAACGAAATTTACATCTGGAGCCCCTTTAGTTGAATTTTTACTTATATTGTTTTTACTTATTTTTCGTTTCGATATCGAAAAAACGATCCCCACTACGGTGAAGGTAATCAGAGGTAACAAATTGCTACGTGAACGACGCACCTAAGACAAAATACAGGCCGATGGTTTCGCCCAGGCCACGGTAGATAAAGACGTTCCGCCTATTCAATACGTGCGCTTGCGTGGGCTTGGGTTTGGGTTATACATATCGCCTTGAGTTTGGGGATATATCACCTTGGGTTTGGGGTTGGTGCTGGTGGTTGCAGTTTATCTGGGATCGTATAGCTCCTGTTGTATCAAAATTAATGATTTGGTAAATACTAAAGTGAGATATTGACCTCTTTGACTACAGAAAGCTGTGTAAGTTTATTGAAAACTGTAAAAAGGCCGATTTAGATACATTTTAATAATCAGTGTCCTAGCATTGGGAAATTTGGGTGGAGAATGACACCCTATGGATACTATTTTTCCACTCTTTTTCCTGAGTTTTTCTGTGAATTTCCCACTCCTTATTTTAAAATGTATTGGATAATTGGAAACCTGATACTAATTTATGGATGTAATGATAGGGACAGCCTGTGGACGAAAAGACAGGTAAAAATTGGCATAGGTAATAACTAATTTTGGTGAGCAGGTAATTGGGTGATAAAGCCTGGTACATATGCTTTTTGGTTTAATTTTTCACTCTTTATACTTATTTTAGTCAGAGTTTTCCACTCCGCACACCAGCTCCAAAGCAATTCTAGGAGCCTGTAATTCAATTGAATTCCATGTTTCTTATTGTTGTGGTAGGTACTAGGTAGGTACCTACCACCTATGCACAGTTAATACTTATTTCAATTTAGAATAAGTAAGACATCAATACATGCTACACCTACCTTTATGTTAAAAATATCAATTGTGTGAACACAATTTAATTATACTTTTATGAGAATGGGAATTAGCTACCAGATATGTACTGCATGTTGGTACCTATAACACTGTAGGTATGGTAAAATCCCAATCTTCAGACATGTCTTACCTCAGGCTTGTCATGCTATCAGAGTATAGGGGCTACTGGCGCACAGTGTGTCTGTATTGTTAACATTCTGATGGCATAAAAAGTCCAACATTATGATGTGTCCAAGGTTACAGCAGATCACCCTACCAACAGCTACCAATGGTGTTAGCCTGCGTCCATGGTACCAGCTAAAAAGTGATGAGTGTTTTTAACTTTAAAAGGCAAATAAGTTAAGTGAGGAACATGTGTGATTTATGTCAATGATTTACACATACCTAAATTGGCAATGTAAATGTAAGTTATTTTCAATATAAATTGTCAATATAAGACAATAATGGCCAATCTGATATTTTTGCTGTAACAATGGTTTAATGACCACACACATGTAGGTATGTTTCCATTTTTATTGATTGACAAATTCAACATATATATTTAATACTTATACATACTTATACTTATAAACGTGCAGAATTTAGAAAGGCCACATGGCCTCACTGATCTAAACGATACTGAGCTCCTTAGCAAGATTATCTCCCTCAGTTGTGTATATATTTAAATGTTGATATAACTTAAATGTCATATATATGTAAATGTTGAAGCAAATGTGAATCAATTAACATATTTTTTTTATTCTTTGAATCTGAAAAAAACGATTCTAAAAAAACCATGAATCAAATGGTGATTTAATAATTCAGGTCCTTAAGATGAAATGAATTGTGATTGAATCATTAAAAATGTTGAATCAATAACCAGTCTGCTTATATTGACAATACATATTGTCAGTACAAAATGGCATACAATCACACTACACCACCTACTCAATACATGTAGGTACATATTGCACAAGTTTCAGGTGATGGCTGCAATGGCCTTGGCTGCAGTGTTACTGGTATCATAGAGCTGTGATTGTATAGAAAAAAATATAAGCAGTGAGGAAAGATGGCTCTTGGATGACTAACTAAGAAGAAGAGTGCAAGTTTATGGAAAGCTGTAAAGCTGGTAACGCTGATTTAGATGCATTTCAACAGCATGTGTCTATGCCCTATGGTCTTTTTATTGCAATATATTTATTTGCAATTATTTTGCAGATTTATTTGCATTTGCAATAATTGTATTGCACTTACATGAAGTGAATATGAAAAAAATGGACATCTTCAATATATAATTTAATATAATTGCCATTGGAATGGGAGGGGGCGATTTTCCCCATTTCTGGTGATATTTTTTCCCTTTTTGTGAAAATGGGAAAGCAATATTTCAACAATGGTGTACTTTCCTCGTTTAAGACACCAGTAGCAAAGAACAATGTTACTGTGTTTTTGTGGGATATTTCTGTCTTCATTCTCCATTGTGGTGGGTTGCTATCTTTTGTCACAGAGCAGTGTCAATCTTATATTGTGTTCAGTATTCACTGCCTTCAGGCTTCCTTGTTGTGTTGTCTGCGCCGTTGTTCCGCAACTCGTTGGCGGGAGGGCGTACTGAGAAGCTGTAATGGAACATCGGTGGTAGCGGCGGCGACTCGCCCAGCCAGGAATGTCACGACAGCCGGGCGAGTCTTTGTTTATCGTTCAAAATGATTGTTACGATGAATACATGGTTTTACGCAGCCTTTACGCCTTTACCGTTGATTTAAGCTACAAGCTTCATTAAATAATGCTTACAATCAAACATGAGTGGTTTTCTGAATAAATGGTTTCATGAATCGTTTCTTCTCTTTTATCATTTTAGTACTACCACATGTAGCGTCAACGTCACGTTCGATTGACTGACTGTTCAGTTCAGTTCAGAGTAATTTTATCATCAACTAAACATATACAACGAAAGAAACAGTGTTGGATTGGCGCAAAAGCAAACGCTTAAATCAAAGCGCCTCTCCATGGAACTAAATTGCAATATGTATGTCTAGTAGGACATCACATATCAGCGTCACAACTCAGCTACAGCGGTCTTAGAACTAGACCAGAGGCGCAGTCACTAAGTCCTGGTTCAAACACCGAGAAAAACCATGCTTACTTGTTCTGGCTGTATTATGAAACAACAAAGTCAACGGATGAGCCATTCATACATTTTAGTAAAAGCAATACCAATACCAAACATGACCAATTCCATTCTCCACAGCAAATGATGTCACCATTTCACCTTTCCTCTGCACCTTATAAATGTACAACAAACGAACAAGTACTCCATTTTAATATCAACTGTGCGATATAAGTCAGAGGTCAGCAGTTGTGCCTAACTACAGCCACATACCGAGGTCAGGTCAGAAGTCAGACAGTAACCGTGTATGCCTGCAGGTCATATAGAGACATACAGACACAGGACAGGTCAGATGTCATGCCAGAGGTCAGACCAGCGGTCAGACAGCAGTCGCGTCTCCTACCAGGTAACAGACAGAGGTCAAGTCAGATGTCAAACAGCGACCCCTGCAGGTCACGCACAGAGTGAGGTCAGGTCAGATGTCATGTCAGAGGTCGGATAAGATGTCATGTCAGAGGTCGGGTCAGATGCCATGCCAGAGGTCGGACCAGCGGTCAGACAGCAGTCGCGTCTCCTACCAGGTCACGCACAGTCAGAGGTCAGGCCAGATGTCAAACAGCGTCCCCCTGCAGGTCACGTAGAGTGAGGTCAGGTCAGAGGTCGGGTCAGATGTTATGTCAGAGGTCGGGTCAAAAGTCAGGTCAGAGGTCAACCCGGAGGTCAGGACAAATATCAGGCCAGAGATCATGCAGCAGCTGTGTCTCCAAGCAGGGCACACACAAGATACAGATGCAAGGGCGCTGCCACAATATTTTGAGACGGCGGGGGGGGGGCAGGCAGGTAAAGACATAAAGACATAAAAGAAAAGTGCAACAAAGAGCCTCTTGGGCCCATCCGAGGTTGCACCCCCCCCCCCCACCAGTCTCACCCCTTCAAATCACCTTACTCTACCTGCATAAAAGAAGGCTAATCCCACGAGTATTTATGAACTAATCCCTTCTCTGTAAAGTATTTATCTAATCTAATTTTGAAGGAAGCAAGTGTCACTGCATCAGCGACATCCCCTGGTAGCATATTCCAATGACCTACAACCCTTCTACTGAAAAATGACTGTCGTAGCCTAGTCCTACTTTGTTTCATAATGAGTTTATGCTGATGACCTCTACCTCGATTTTCCCTATTGAACTCAAACATACCCTTTAAATATCCAGAATGCTGACTATTTACAAATTTGAAGACTTCAATTAGATCTCCTCTTAGCCTTCTATATCTAAGTGAAAACATACCCAATTTCCTTAATCTATCTTCATAAGGTAAACTACCAAGACAATTAATCATTTTTGTTGCCCTTTTTTGAACTCTTTCTAACAACCAGCAATCTTTCTCATATGTTGGAGACCAGGCTTGTACACAATACTCCAAATGTGGTCTAACGTATGCACAATACAGTTTTGTTATTACCTTTTCACTCTTGTAGGAAACATTTCTGTTAATGGCCCCTAGCATTCTAAGTGCCTTTTTCCTAGCTTCTACAACCTGGTCTGACGCTGATAGTCTATTGTTTACCACGACACCTAAATCTCTTTCCTTTTCAATCTGCTCCATTTTCTGCCCACCCATTTCATACCTATGTTTACTGCTAACCCGTCCAGCGTGCATAATCTTACATTTACTCAAATTGAATTTCATCTGCCATGCTTCAGACCACTCAACTAGCTTGTCCAGATCTGATTGAAAAACATCCTGATCATGTTTTCCTCTAATAATCCTGACAACTTTTAGATCGTCTGCAAATTTCAAGACTTTGCTGTCTATACTGTTCTCAATTGCATTCACAAATATTATAAAAAGCAATGGGCCCAGGACTGAGCCCTGTGGAACCCCACTGAGAACCTCCTTCCATTGTGATTGGCACCCATTCAATATAACCCTTTGCTGGCGTCCTGAAAGCCACGTTTCTATCCAATCCAGAATCTTGCCCCTGATCCCATGAATTTTAAGTTGCAACCCCAGTCTTGTATGGGGGACTTTGTCAAATGCTTTACTGAAATCAAGAAAAGCTACATCTAGCTGTTTACCCTGATCAACGCTATCTGTTGCAACATCCAAAAACTCCAGAAGATTAGTTAAACAAGAACGGCCCTTCCTAAAGCCATGCTGTGTATCTTTGATGAGTTCATTTTGCTCCAAGAATTCAACAATCTTATCTTTGATGATTGATTCAAGCACCTTGCAGACTAATGAGGTCAGACTAACTGGTCTATAGTTTTCCTCTTTACTTCTATCTCCCTTTTTATGAATAGGAACAACATTTGCTCTTTTCCAATCAAGTGGAATTTTACTATCTGCAAGTGATTTAGAAAATATTATCAGGTTCAGACAGCAGTCGCGTCTCCTACCAGGTCACGCACAGTCAGAGGTCAGGCCAGATGTCAAACAGCGTCCCCCTGCAGGTCACGTAGAGTGAGGTCAGGTCAGAGGTCGGGTCAGATGTTATGTCAGAGGTCGGGTCAAAAGTCAGGTCAGAGGTCAACCCGGAGGTCAGGACAAATATCAGGCCAGAGATCATGCAGCAGCTGTGTCTCCAAGCAGGGCACACACAAGATACAGATGCAAGGGCGCTGCCACAATATTTTGAGACGGCGGGGGGGGGGGGGGGGGGGCAGGCAGGTGTTCTCCCTCTCTACCTCACTTTCATTGGGCTGTTAAAATCCTACTAATTTGGGGGCAACCCCCTCCCCCCGGTGGGCGACGCCCCTGCACAGAGTTCAGGCATGTCAGGTCAAACAGCAGCCATTTCTCCCCTTGGGTCACACAGGCAGAGGTCAGATCAAGTCAGACGGCAGCTGTGTCTCCCTGCAAGCCACTCACAGACAGAGGTCAGGTCAGAAGTCAGATGGAAGAAAGCGTCCCCTTGTATGTCACACACAGTGAGGTCAGGTCAGATGTCATGCCAGAGGTCACACCAGCGCGGCGGTCAGACAGCAGTCGCGTCTCCTACCAGGTCACACACAGACAGAGGTCAAGTCAGATGTCAAACAGCGTCCCCCTGCAGGTTACGCACAGAGTGAGGTTAGGTTAGATGGCATGCAGAGGTCGGGTCAGATGTCATGTCAGAGGTCGGGTCAGATGTCATGTCAGAGGTCGGGTCAGATGTCATGGCAGAGGTCGGGTCAGATGTCATGTCAGAGGTCGGGTCAGATGTTATGTCAGAGGTCGGGTCAGAAGTCAGGTCAGAGGTCAACCCGGAGGTCAGGTCAAATATCAGGCCAGAGATCAGGCAGCAGCTGTGTATCCAAGCAGGGCACACACAAGATACAGATGCAAGGGCGCTGCCACAATATTGTGAGACGGGGGGGGGGGCAGGCAGGTGTTCCCCCTCTCTACCTCACTTTCATTGAGCTGTTAGAATCCTGTTAATCTGCCCGGGGGGGGGGGGGGCGACGCCCCTGCACAGAGTTAAGGCATATGAGAGGTCAAACAGCAACCATTTCTCCCATTGAGTCACACAGGCAGAGGTCAGACGGCAGCCGTGTCTCCATGCAAGCCACTCACAGACAGGGGTCATGTCAGAGGTCAAATGGCAAACAGCGCCCCTGCATGTCACGACACGCACAGTGAGGTCAGGTCAGATGTCATGCCAGGGGTCGGACCAGATGTCAGATAGCAGCCGTGTTTCCTTCCAGGTCATACACAGACAGAGGTCAGGTCAGATCAGATGACAATTGGCCCCTGCATGTCACGCACAGTGAGGTCAGGCCAGCTGTCATGTCAGGTCGGGTCATAGGTCGGGTCAGATGTCATATCAGAGGTCGGGTCAGATGTCATGTCAGAGGTCGGATCAGATGGCATGCCAGAGGTCGGGTCAGATGTCATGTCGGAGGTCGGGTCAGAGGTCAAGCCGGAGGTCAAGTCAGAGGTCAAGCTAGAGGTCGGGTCAGATCAGGCATCAGTCGTATCTCAAAACAGGGCACACACACATGCAAGGGCGCTGCCACATTTTGAGACGGGGGGGGGCAGCTAGGTATTTGCCCCCCTCCCCCTACCTCACACTCAATGAGCTGTCAAAATCCTGCTCATCCATCTGGAGGCAGCCCAGCCCCAACCCCCGTCTTCCTGCAGGCCACACACACAAGACAGAGATCAGGTCGCTCCTATTCAGCCGCGCCGGCCGGTCGCGCGCGCCCAACAACTGCAGCTGTCCCGTGACACCCAGCACGTGTGTGCCGCTCCTTTTCAGCCGAGCTTCACTGTTGCCACTGGTTACCAGAGCTGATGGACCGTCTGCAGGCTCTGGAGCCATGTCAGGAAGGTGCTGGAAAGGCAATGTCACTCAGGTCATGAAATGTGGAAATGGGAATGATATAATGCCATTAGATACTGAATGATGTATTTTACAATTTACTCGATTATTCATTATGTTATAGTGTAATTCAAATCACATGAACAAACATAAACAGTATCAGGAAATATTAAGTCGTGCTATGCTTGGACAAAAAAAAACACTGGAACCCAGTATGTACCAGTAGTGTACTTTGAAATGCTTGAGAAATATGCATTTGTAAGCAGTAATACTGAAGCAAAATTACAGACATATTTGATTTCACTTCTTCTTGTACTTCTCACTTGCATACAACACTGGCAAACCTCTCATGCTAGTCAGCGGCGGATCCAGGAAAGAAAATGGGGGTGGGGGGCAGTGTTGGATTTTTCATTTCATGACCTGGTCCCGGAGAGTAAAAATCCATAGGTGGAGAGTAAAATTGTATTGTTATTGTCGGGAAAGTTCAGATTTTCATTTTTGCTTTAATTATTTTACTTGGAAAGTAAGACAAAATCCTGATTTGTAATAGATATTAAATCCTTGTGAGGAAAATTGAATTATATTTTAACGACAATGTCGGTAAGACCAGGCGAAAGGAGAGCAAATTTCCTGAACAAATATGAAGAGAGCAAACAATTTTGGACCCAAGAAGTCCAGAAAATGGCCCAAACTCCAAGGCTGGTGGGGGGCGGTGGCACATCAGACGTCAAAGGGCCCACAAGCTGCAAGGGGCTCCCTAGATTTTTGCCAGTCTGAAAGGGCCTGCAGTCGGTCCAAGTGTATTTTCAGGTATGAGAAGGCCCTTGTCAAGCCTGAGAGGGCCTATGCCAGTCTTGTAGGGCCCTTGCAAGACTTGAGAGCGCCCTATGCTGGCCTGAGAGGACCACCAGCATGTGCAGACCTGGGAAGGACCCTCCAAACCAGCTTTGTGCTCCCTTAGCCTGGTAAGGCCCCTTGGACTGCCGTAAGGCCTCTAAGCTTGGTAAATGCCCTCTCAGGCCCAGCGAGGGCCCTTTCAGACCAGTGTTGGGCCATCAAAGGTCTGGAAAGGGCCTTCTCAGTCATGGCTGTGCCCCGGGCTTGGCAAGGGCCCTCGGGTCTTCAGACACGGATGGACCCAGGCCCAACCGTCCACAGAGGGGCCCTCCTCAGACGTTTTGTGGGGCATGTGTCCCATTGCCCCCTGGATCCGCCCCTGATGTTAATAAATAAAGTGTAAACTAAATTTGGCCCAAATGGTAAGCCGTTACAATGATTTTCAAAGCAATCGGTGCTTCAAAATGTGTGTATTCCTTCACAAGGCAAAGTTGATCAAAGTTAAGCACCTACTTTAATACACAAGCGGTAAGGATCAACACGTACCAGTGATGGGATGGCATACTTCTTCAACTTAACATGTGAGCCTGACTCATAATCATGAGTCACGAAGTGCCTGAAGCACACACACATTGCCTCCTTCAATCTGCATGCTGCCATCGAGGCAGCCAACAGCTGGCTGTCTGCCCTGGCACCCTGAAATACAGAACATATATAAATTCACTTTTTTATGCATTGATTTAATCAATTAACAAAAAATTGTTTCATGAATTGAACAGTGATTTAATCATTCAGGTTCCAAAATGAATTGTGATTGAATCGTGCCAAAAAAGTTAAATCAGTAACCAGTCTGGACTGAGCATGAAACCCATAATCATGGAGGAGCGAGTTTTTTTTTGTCTTCAAAAGTCAAAAATAATTCAATATATTTATTTAGTGATCTATCAAACAAAACCATTACAAAACAATTATAATATCTAATAGCTCTCTTTCGAAGATGAGCGTTGAGGCAAAAATAATTATAAACCTGAAGCGTCACACTAATGATATAACACAACATTACAATGACATAATTACACTAATGACATAAGTTTCTGTTCAGTTTCATATTTTAGTTCAGTAATTCACCTCCTCAGTTAATGGTGTTCTTGAGGTCCATAACAAAGAAACAGAGTATTATTACGACAGACAGAAAAGCGTACCAGTAATACCAAAACTATGTCACCAAAAACTATACATAATCAAACCTGACCTAATCTTTACAGCAATTACGGTCATAGGGACCCATGATTAGAACGCTCCGCTCACATTCGCTCGCTGTGCTGTGGAACCCACTGAGTGGGCATCGCCCCCTGGACCCCACCCCAGACCATCTTGTAGACAGACAGTATAGAGGATTCTGCATGGCTCCGAGTGGAAGATAATAATATATTTTCTAAGCGTGCGACTAAAAAACCAAGCAATGAAGGAGCGAGGTTTTTCAGGAACACACACAAATATTTTGTATCTTCCACAAGGCAGACATGAAGAATTCCATATTTTTTTTAAGTAGAGGTTGATCCAGTCTAGTTCAGTTCAGTACCTGATTTTTAGTCGGAACTCACATGACCTTATATCTCAGAGAGATGCAAAGATAACACATTATTTCACTTTATCATTGAATGTGTGTTAAACCTTTTTATCTTTGCATCTCAGCAAAGTGCAAAGATAAAAATATGCCAGCACTGCAGACCCAATGGAAAATCAACCTTTACAAGAAAGATAACCCACTGTTCAGTATGTCATAATATTAGTCAGCAGAAAACTTTTCTACTATTAAGGACCTCAAGAACACCATAAACTGGGGAGGTGAATTACTGAACTAATACCAGAGTTTCAATCATAGTCTATTTTCAGGTTACAAATCTGATTAAGTTGCAGTTCTGTCTATTTCTCATGTTAATGTTACTAATTAATTGGAAAATAGACTTAAAAATACCTACCAAACATTTTTAAATTATGAACCATTGATTTTTAATATTTATTGTGTTAAGAATTCGAATCAGGTTACTGAATAACCTGAAGACGGTCTATGCCAATGACGAATACCGACTTACCTTGACCTAATATTTAAAATACATTATAATAGGCAAAAGGCTTTGGTGTTCAATAATTATTTGTATTCAAACTACTATCAGTCAAAACCGTATGTCAACACGTACCGGTGGGCGATGCAGCGATCGAGATGCTTCTTCGTAGTCATATGCACGATTTTTGTTTATACAGCAGCGACATTGTTTATAAGTACATTTCTGGTATCTTATCTATTGCCTTGATACAGCCTTGATCTACAACTACGGACGAAGCACTGATTCGGCATTTCCACAAATGACCGTTATCGTTCGTTTGAAGATTTGTCAACGCCTCAGCCAGGATTGTCAAGTTACTGGAAGGACAATACCAATTACCAAACTAAAACCACGATAACACAACTACCAAAGATACGACCGAGATAGCTCGCACTAAAAGCTGGAGTTTTAGCAGCTTCAGGCCGCCAGGGACCGCTAGTGAGCCAGGGTAAACACCATGGCTCACTAGCGGTCCCTGGCGGCCAATTGCTGCAAAAACTCCAGCTCTTAGTGCAAGCCCGAACATCGCATACAAATTAATAATCAGTCTGGTTCAATGTAAACAAACCGTCGAAAAGCGTGATGGCCGCCCAAGTTCTGTTGTTCGGCAGCTGCTATCAGCGCGCACGAGCTGTTTGTTCGAATTGCTATTGGCCGGTGATAACGATATGCTAGCGGTATAATCGATAGTTGCAGTGCTTTTAGTAGTGGGAAGCCATCTGGAGTCTACCCGATAACTTTTTGCTCCCAAGCAAATTCCTGGAGTCTTTGAATATCTCAGCAACTAGGGTGAATCTGGATAAATGAAGTAATGGTTTAATTCAGAAAATTGTGTTCTATAGACCAGTGTCAATAACTCCAACTCAGCGATGTGAGTAGGCACACTCCCTTTAATGGTATTGACTGTAATGGCTATTTTGCGCATGTTGACCTTTTGTGACATTGACATTGACCTTGACTTTTGCCAACAATCTTACTTTAACTCATGCTGGATGTGTATCATACACATAACGAAAATAAGCATATAAGCATCCTATGGAAACCAACTGTGCCTCATGTGGTATGTCGTTAGATAGCCTGACGCTGGGATCGTTGGTGTGACCACAGTACGGATGCCCCTGTAGAAGTCCGTCCTTTGCTTTGTTTTTCACCCGCGTTGCCATGTAAAACTATTGCTAGCTTTTTCAAGTTGCTCTTGAATACCAGTACAAAAAATAGGCCCTCATTATACAAGGATTAACAAGATAAGCGCGAAATTATATTCATTGACACATGTGGCGACCTGAGACGTTGCTTGGCGCCAGTTTCCAGCCTGTCTGTCTGAAGATGTCAAGCTAACAAAAGGACTGTCGTTACCATCACTCTGTTGGCTGAAATGTTTTCTCCTATGGGCCGCGCGGAAGAGTTACGTAAGTGACTTACTTGTTGTAAAAGTGGTCTTCAAAACAACTGTCTTTCATGAAAATAACAACATTCTTGTCTTAACCAACCCCTTAAAATGCCACGTGACCATAACGGGGCGGAGTATGACCATATATGGCAGGTCCAAAGGTTGATTTTTTTTGGCGCACTTCGGCTATTGTTTTGCCGCACTATTAATTTGCCGGTGTATGGGTGTAGGTATTGATCACGTGATACAATTATTATTTCTAAACAGTCAACTCCTCGTATTAATTTATTACTGACCAATCTATCAATATTGGTCAGCATTAAATTAATATGAGGAGTTGACTTTATATATGTCAATATGAATGTTAACAATTTCGTATTGCATCAGCTGAGGTCGGGCTTGGTCACATGATAAATGCAGCCATGTTTTGTTTGTATTGAATAGGGAGGGTCTAAAAAACTGTCCAGATTAGCAGGCAAGCCCATGCTCCGAAACTACTGGACCGATCTGAGTGATTTTTTCACCATTCAATTGGAACTGGTCGGAATGGGTGCCGTTTGCGTTTTATATACTTTAGTCTAATCTAAATGAACCAAATTGGATACAAACCTGTAGTTCAATTTTTCAGGCAAGCCTATGCTCCGAGGCTATGGGACCGATCTGCGTGATTTCTGCACCATTCGATGCGGCATGGTGCAAAACGGTGCCGTATTGCGTTTTTTTACAGATTGGTTCACTTTAAGTGGACCAAATCGGACCAAAACCACCAAAAACCGTTGCAGACAAGCCCATGTTCCGAGGCTATGGAACCGATCTGCGTGATTTCTTCATCATTCGATTCGGCGTGGTCCAAAACGGTGCCTTTTTGCGTTTTATACAGATTAGTTTACTATAAGTGGACCAAATTGGACAAAAACCACCAACAACTGTTGCAGGCAAGCCCATGCTCCGATGCTATGGGACTGATTTGCGTAATTTCTTCACCATTCGATCCGGCGTGGTCCAGAACGGTGCCGTTTTGCGTTTTATCCAGATTGGTTCACTCTAAGTGGACCAAATTAGGTCAAAACCACCAAAAACCGTTGTCATTGGCATGGAGCTGTCCGCTGCGGAGCCATGCTACTGCAAAATATGAAGGTGAAAAGAAAATAAAAAAACCCATACAAATCTCCAATTATTTGTGCACATCGCCCTATGATTACTTTTGTCTCAACGGGCTGGCATCATACTTCGTTTTACATTAGTGATTACGCTTCCACGACTCGCTATGTTAATCCAATGGGAGTTTCGGCACGTGGAAAAAAGTTAAGGTCCAAAAAAGCGGAGGAGCCCCGGGAGTGGTTGCACGTGCTATTCTCTAGTGGCTAACTTGAAATCTTGCTGATCGGTTCATAATCGCTTGGTCACGTGATTTTGTCATATGGCACAACCTTATCTTTACAGACCTTGGTCTTAACATCCAATCCAGCAAAAGCAAATTTACCATTGCACGTGACTTTGTGAGAGTCTTCTCCCCACAAGAGTTGTCAAACTTTGTGGCGACGCTAGCGCCATCAATTGGCGAGTTTTTTTTTGTCAGCAAGTTGAGTGAGCAAGTTCGGAAGGGTATTCAGATGTGCCCTTCCCGCTGCAGTTCTTTTGTCTGCATTGATTCGGTCCGAGGAAGCCATCGAGTACTCACCGTGGTGTAGCTGTCGAATGACGGTGAGACTCATTATACTTCTTCCACGCCCCACTCCATGCAAACGCCACAGAAGATTTAACAGCAGTCGGCTATACCTAACCCTACTACTGTTACTATTGACCGGGGACATCGAATTAAGTCCTGGGCCAGCTCAGGTTGCGGGAAACATTAACAACAAGACCAGCAGCCAGATGACACAATTGACCCAAGATCCTATGGAAACCAACTGTGCCTCATGTGGTATATCGTTAGATAGCCTGACGCTGCGATCTCGCCCCATCAAAAGCCCCACGGATGGGGATTGGAGTTTTCTGTGTTGTCAGCCGGATCTGCATCCGACTCTGGTTGGGTCTGTGTAGATCCGTGGCTTAGTGTTTTAAGCATGTCCAAACAGCGTGTGGGTTCTCAACTGTCTGTCTTTACAGTGATCATGGACAAAATTGCCACAATTGTCTTCTGCACATTTGATGGCAGCCATCAAATGTGCAGAAGACAATTGTGGCAATTTTGTCCATGATCACTGTAAAGACAGAGAGGTTGAGAACCCACACGCTGTTTGGACATGCTTAAAACACTAAGCCACGGATCTACACATCCAGACCCAACCAGAGTCGGATGCAGATCCGGCTGACAACACAGAAAACTCCAATCCCCATCCGTCATCACCTGCTGACGAGAACACGCCCAGACAAGCAGCTCGCTCGACATCGGAGCCGCTTCCTGGTCCATCATTCATATCCGTCAATCTCATGGATGTGATGGAGGCCGTGCGACTGACAGCTGAAGATAGACAAACTGGCCGATGATCTGGACCAAGTGAGGCAGCTGTTAAGGGTGCCACGACATCAGGATAGCCGTGGATCTGGACCTTCTCCGACACGCCACGGCCCGGTTGCATCAGACAAACGGCCTCTGACTGGTCCAGAAGATCAGCGACACCTAACGCCAAGGTCTTCTTCTGGTGAACAGCACGGCGGACGTCAGCACACCATCAAACCGTCTCTGCTGGTCATCGGAGACTCAAACGTGCGGAGTCTACAAGCAAGTAGCAATCATTCAAACGCGACATTCCACTCCATATCGGGTGCTACAACTGAACATGTGACACGGGACCTTAACCTGACAGTTAGTAAGTGCGGTGCTGCACAAGTAGTTCTTCATATTGGAACAAACGATATAGCACGGAAGGGATCCGAAGAGATAGCAAAAAACATATGTACTATACTTGGCCCAACAAACTAAGAGTCAAAACGGGGTGCAGCAGGTACACATATGTAGCGTCACTCCTAGAACAGATCTTGGATCTTTCATATTCAGTAGATCTGAGAGTGTTAACAACAGGCTCCGTTCGCATTGTTTGAAAACTGCCGGTGTCTATTGCATTGACTTGCGTCAAAAGCTAGACAAATGTCAAGACAAATCAGGGATGCGGTTCACTATAACAAAGCTAGGGCTGTGCAGGCCCTAAAGATGATCATAGAGTCGGTAGGGTATTTTTTTTAGCATAGAAGTTAGGCAACATCTATTAGACAGTACCATAACCAGTCAACACAAATTTTCAACATACGGGGCTAAACAGAGCAAGATAGACAATTGTGGTAGCAGAAGCACAGCGGTTGCCGATGCAGCACAGTCGCTATCACCTAGTACAGCCAGATCAGCAGCATCAATAATTAATGTAGCTAGACAAAAATAATAATGTGAGTAACTGCTTGTTTCCTTCATCCAGTACATCTCATTTTTCCTTCCAAAACAGTTTGAATGTTGCACATGTTAACATTAATAGTATTACAGCTCCAAATAGGCTAGATGAATTAGAACAATTTGCAAATAGCAATCATATTCACGTCATGTGCACAACAGAAACCAAACTAGACGCTACAGTAAGCCAATCATTATATACAATGTCAGCATTTAGTCCACCATTCACCAAGCACAGAACTCGCCGAGGAGGAGGTGTTGCTATTTTCACTAGACAAAATATAGCAAGCACTAGAATACGCAAGTTGGAATTAGAAGATGTTGAGTGGGTATGGGTTAAAATAAGAGTAAAACAGGAAACACTTATGATATGTTGTGTATACTTCCCTCCCAACCAAAGTAGCGTTGATTTAAAGAACTTCTTTGACAAACCGTCAGATAGTGTAATTCAAGCTCAAACATATCTGCCAACACTAATTATGATCTTAGGGGACTTCAATTTAGGAAATATATACCTCAAACCTGAATACATCACACATAGTGGTGTCACAAACATTGATATCCTTTTTCAGGACACTATGCATGGTCTCAACTTTAAACAACTGATTTGTGAACCAACACGAATAACACAAACAACAGCAAATCTGCGAGACTTAATACTAGTGTCCGACCAACAAAACATAGCCGAGTATGGACTCTTTGTCACCTTTTTCTCACATATATGTGAGATCTGAGATCTGAGAGATCTGAGATGTGAGATCTGAAATCTGTGATCTATAGATCACATCCCAACTTATGCAAGACTTAAATATACAACAACATACAATAAGCCATCTATAAAGAGAATATGGAATTACCGTAAAATGAATATTGATGCATTTATACACTTATTTGAGCACAAAGATTGGGACGAGATATTGAATATGGAAATAGATGACGCGGTAAAATCACTTACGGAATTTATATTAGACGCAGCGTCACATTGTATACCTATAATAAATATATGTGTAAGGGGCAAAGATAAGCCTTGGGTTAAAAAGGTGCTCAAAACTGAAAAAAAGAAAGCGAAATAAGCTTTTCCAGATTGCTAAGGCCTTAAATGAGGAAAGAGACTGGGACCACTGGAAAGTGCAAAGAAATTTGGTGACAGACATGAACCGTAAATTAAAAAGTAAAAATATTATTCATCAGGTACAAAAACTTATTGAAAACAAACAAAATCCCCGGAAATATCATCAGATCAGAATGATTGGACGAGAACGTACTTCATTTATTCCTCCATTGATTGATGCTAGTAACGAAATATATGAAGATAATGTAGCTAAGGCAAATCTACTTAACGATTACTTTGCAGGCCAATCAAAGGACATATTACCAGAGCAAGACGCTCCTTTTTGTGTACTTGATAGAGAGATACCTACCATACAATATATTACAATCACAGAGGATGAGGTAGTCACACAGCTCAAAACGCTAAACGTGAAAAAATCTTGTGGGCCTGATGGTATCCCAAACAAAATTCTAAAAATGATTGCCATTTTCCTAAAAGAACCACTTACAAAACTATTCAATAAGTCACTAGCTGAGGGGAAATATCTGTCAGCTTGGAAATATGCCAATATAATAGCAATATACAAGAATAAAGGCTCTGCATCAGATGTTAAATCCTATAGACCAATTAGCCTCTTGCCCAGTGTTTGAAAAATCTTTGAAAAAGTTGTATTTAATAGAATATATGAACATCTTGTTTCCTTTAGCCTCATAACAGATCGACAGAGTGGTTATCGGCACCACCATGGAACTCATACACAGCTTATTTATTTAATCCACTCGTTGCATTTGTCTCTCGACAAAAACATGGATTTTTCGATAGTATATCTGGATATTTCTCGGTATTTTGACAAAATTTGGCATACAGGACTTTTGGCGAAGTGCGAACAACAATGTGGTTTAAAAGGGACCTTATTGCGTTGGTTAGAATCATATTTGTACAACAGAACACACAGCGTAGTCATCAATAATTATATTTCAAAAATACAAACTATTAATGCGGGATGCCCTCAGAGCTCAGTATTAGGTCCCCTGTTGGCATTAATTTACTTGAATGACTTAGATGGATCAACCGAAAATGAGCTATTTTTCTTTGCTGACGACACAATTTTATTTAAGCCCCATGTCCATAACTCGCAGAAGCAGAGATGTCTGAAGCCTGGACAAAATAAAGCAATTTGGGGACAAATGGGCGATTACCTTCAACTCATCAAAACCACACAGCAAACCTTTATAAATAAACATATCGAAAATCCACCATCATTTAAGTTTGGAAGTGATACCATCCCCATAGTAACAAATCACAAACACCTTGGTTTGAATATATCCAGTGACCTCAGGTTCCATTTCCACATAAAATAAATAGTTAAAAAGGCAAATGCGGCACTGGGGCCACTTTACCCATGATAGCAGCGCACTTCATAGACAAACCTTACAACAAATTTATGTGGCGTATATAAGACCAATATTTGATTGCAGTGATGCAGTATATCACGGGCATCTGACTGTCACTGATTCTTTAAGCCTAGAAAATATTCAAAATCGGGCAGCCAGACTTATAATTGGAGCTTTCCGCAGGACCTCTACAGACACTTTGCTGGAGGAATTAGGCTGGACAACATTGTATAATAGAAGAGAAATCAGTAGCTTAAATATGTTCTATAAAATCAAACAAAATGCTCCTCAATATCTTCTAGATGTGATTCCAGCCACACGGCACGAAATTACTGTCCGCAATCTTAGGAACTCGAGTAACATAACTTTACCATCAAACCGCTTGTCCTCCTTCCAAAATTCTTTTTTTCCGGCTACCATCCGACGGTGGAACAGGCTTCCAGAATATGTCAAAACAATAGCATGTAATCGTTCCTTCAAACAAGCAGTTGCTAAGATGTATGATTTGACTAAACCGCCAATATACTACAGCTTAGGATACAAAATAAATAACATTCTACATACTCGACTAAGACTTGGCATGTCTAGCTTGAATGCTCACTTGTTCAGGATAAATTCCCCTTAGGTTGACTCACCGCATTTCAACTGTGAACCAATTGCTGAAACAGTCAAACACTATTTATTTTTCTGCCCTCAGTATATTTTGCCAAGAGAATAGCTAGAGAAAATGCTTCTAAATTGGATAGTAGATTACAATAAATTAAGTATTAGCGACAAACTAGCTGTAGTCTTGTACGGTCATACTTTGCATGAGGCTGCTGGTTTGGCTGTGGCTGCATCTGTGCAGAAGTATATAAGAACTTCAAAACGTTTTGACAGCTAAATGCCACGGTTTGATGATGCATTTGACGTAAGTGACGTTTGATAAATCAATTGGTGGTTATTGTACGGCCGTGGTTTAATGTGTACAACCAGGTATGAGAGGAACGGAGGGGGGGGGGGGGGGTGGTGGTAGTGTACGTACGTTGTGTGTGTATAATTTATATGTATGTGTATGAGTGGGAAATGGTGCCAAGATATAAACACTTACGTGCTTTTGCACATTCCCACCATATCTTTGTATTGTTTTGTTTTTGTTTTACTTTCAATACACAATGATCATGATCATGATGACTGATTATGTATTCAAAGGCAATAGGCATACACTGATATAAATATTCCAAAGGTTTACCTTGTTTGGACTTCGTCATTATCAAAACTAACTCATATCTATAATCTAGGCCAATACTAAGTGATAATCAAGCAAAGGTTTGTTTTGTGCCAGTTCATTACTAACTGCCTTTGTTTGTGCATTGATATTGAGTTAGTTCCCGTCGCGTTTTCATCGTACTAAGGAATAGTTTGTATCGGGATGCTCCTGCATTGGTTTAGCCTTCGTCTATACACGAATTTGTTATTCATCAATCTTGGTTTCGGATTTGTAAACTAGCGTCCATCGGCTAACACCATTGCTTTGCCCTTGTCGAGAGGTGGTTTCAATGTGGTCACCTACCACAGCATGACTAGGTGAAAACTACCTTGACCAGCCACACAGCGACAGTTTTAGAAGTGTTAGTTTTCGTCGATAGATGGCGAAGTGCCAACAATATAATTTGCTTTGTTTTTCCCTATTCTTTGCTTCGCGTTTACTCGTAGCATTTGCATGATGGGCCATTCAAGGGCATGACAACTCTCTCCACACATTCTTATGGGTCTTTTGTTTGCATGTTATATTTCTTTTTTGGAATCGTCCTCGGTTTGCTCAAACTCGAAAAGTTTTCTGACTACCGAATGCTATATATACAAGTAAGTCAGTACAAATGGGCAGATCCCTTTTGATCCTCCCGACTGCCGGTCCTCCATCCTTTGTCACGCCCACGTTACCCTGGGTCTGGTGGCCGCTGGCCACCGGGCATGTGGTGGCCTCGAGCTGCCCCCCCCCCCCCCCGGGAGTGGTGGCCGTCTGCATGGCGTGGGCTCTCCTCGCAGCTTCGCGCTGCGGGGAAGGGCCTGTCCATGGGCGGTTGCCCGGTCGGCGTCCATTTTGACCCAATTTACCCCTTCTCCTTCATTCCATGGCTGCGCAATGGTCCAAGTAGACCGAAGCGGCCTTATCCTAACCAAACCAAACTACAAATGGTCAACTGAAGTCTGGTAACACAAGTCTCCAAGTTAGCTCGGAGATAAACATATTTTATGTTTTACGCAAAGCAGCGTCGTGGAACAGAGCGAATGTAATGACCACCAGTGGGAATCGAACCTAGACTATATTTCTGCATTGGATCAACATTACTTCCTCATATAGTAGTATTATCGTAGCGCTGGCATGGAATTAGTATTCAATTTGCATTGTCATGGGTTAGTCCCAGTTTACTCAACCGTTTGATTTGCCCTAGTGGTCATTCGTAAACGGGTGCTCGTTCATTGGTTATGGACTACCTTCGGGTTTGTTTCATCCTTGCTTGGTATTGGTGCCTGGTTTGTTATGCCTTAGTAACCAAGCATTCCCTGGTTTTGGGTTAGTAGAATGACAAACATTTTGGAACGCAAGGTTTTCGTTTGTCATGGCTTCGTTTACCAGGTTGTTCGTCAATATTTTTTTGAGTGTACCTACTTAATTTGATATAATTATTCACTTACACAATCTGGTGTATACTTTCTATTGGCCACTTCAAATCAATTTGGACTTTTGAAGATCAGTTTGCACAGAAAGTGGCAAAGGGCCATCTTATAACATCACTCTTCTGCTAATGTTCATGACTGTGTTTTGGCTATAAATTGGTATTTCGCCGCCTATCGACCCAAACAAATACCAATCGGTTTTTATGGACACTTTATTTTCGTTACAGATGTGTTTGTGACTGTGGTCTCCCAAGATGTCCACACTCTTACACGGTTACACAGATTGTGCGCAGTAGTTGTCTGACCACACGACAACATAAGTTATTGTAACAATTGATGACAGGCGAGCGGAAGGGCCGGGCGTCTAGAATCGGAGCGGGTTGCTGGGTTGCTGGTAGTTGTAGCCGCAGGTCTGCTTGACCACCTGGGTCCTGTAGACGGTGCTGACCTGGGGGCGCACCACAGTGGACGTCTGGGTGACGGTGCGGGCGTTGGTGCGGGTCTGCACGACGGTGCGGGTGGTGCCCGGGATCTGCCGGGTGCGGGTGACGTACTGGGTGCGCGTCTCGGTGACCGTCTCGCCCGGCAGCTGCTGCACGCTGGTGACGGTGGCCGTCTGGTAGTTGGTCTGGGTGACGGTGCGCTGGCGCACCTGGGTCTGCACCTGGGTCTGTGTGACGACGCGCTGCTGCACGCTGGTGGACGTCACCTGCACCTGGCGCGTCTGGTACGCCGTCTGGATGCGCGTGTTGTAGCGCGTCTGAGTCTGCGTGATCACCTGCGGCACGTACTGGGTGCTGACCACCTGCTGGGTGCGTGTCTGCACCTGGGTGCGCGTCACGGTGACGGTACGCGCCGGCAGCTGCTGCGTCTGCGTCTGCACCTGGGTCTGCGTCTGCGTGACGGTGCGCACGACCGTCTGCGCCGGCAGCGTCTGGGTGCGCACCACCGTCTTCGTGACGTACTGGGTCTGCACGCGCGTCTGGTCGGGCAGCTGCTGGCGAACGATGCTCGTCTGGGTGGAGATCTGCGGTACCTGGCGCGTCTGCTGCACGATCTGGGTGGAGGCGCGCGTCTGCACGACCACCTGCGGCACCGTCTGCGTGGCCACCTGGGTGCGCGTCTGGGTGACGGTCTGCACGACGGGTACAGTGCGGGTGACCGTCTGCTGGATAACCTGGTCCTGTCCACGGCGCGTCACCGTCACGGTGTTGGTGCGCACCACCGTCGAGATGACCTGCTGCACCTGGGTGGTGACGACGATCTGGGTGGACACCACCTGGCGCGTGACCACGCTCGGCACCACCTGGGTCTTGGTGACGTAGCGCGTCTGCGGCACCACTACCTGGCTGGTGCGCACCACATCCCGGTTGACGGTCTTGGTCACGTAGGTGGTGCGGTACACGTCATTAACGGGCAGACACGATGTGGCCGGGTTCGGGTAGCTGGGAGTCGGCGGCGGCAGGTACGGCTGGCCGGCAAACTGCGGTGCAGCCAGCGCCGACGCCAGCAGACATGTCAGTGCCAGGAACGAGTGCATTCTGCAACGGACAACAAGAGATAGTCCGTCAAGTATCGGTCAAAGACAAACAGATAGACATTATGACAGCAGCGAATCAACACTTGATGCACCATAACCCACAGATAGTAACATGCATACACGAAAACAATCATGGAATGCTTACCTGAAGAGTGGCGCTTTTGCCAGCCGACAACGTTTCCTTGGAGAAAAGGAAAATGAAGTCGGATTTTTACCGTGTATTTATTCATCTTTTTGATGACGAGTAATTACATGTCAGTCTTTTGTTGTCACATGGTCAGGGGGCTGTCGCACACTCAGTGTAGTCGCTGGTGGACACACGCATAACTTATTCGGTTTAACAGATGAAGGGGCGATGGCGTTCAGGTCGGTGGCGGTTTGCCATTGGGACCTGTGGCTGTCGCTGTGCGGGGGACCTAGAAGGTGAGGGGGTTGCTGGGCGCGTTGTAGTTGTATCCCTGGCACGGCTCGGTGCTGGTGACGACCCGGGTGACGACCGACGGCTGGATGACGGTGCTGGTGAGGACGCGGGTCTGGACGCGGTCGATGGTCCTGTAGTCGGTGACGATGCGGTCTTGGCCGCGCACGGTCTGCACCTGGGTCTGCGTGCGGACGGCGGTGCGCACGACGTTCTGTCCGGGCACTGTCTGCACGGCGGTGCGCGTCTGGGTGAGCAGCAGCGGCACGGTGACGAGCCGCTCCTGCGTCTGCGTGATGACGACCGGCACGGTGCGCGTCTGCGTGATGTACTGCACCTGGGTGCGCGTCACCGTCTGCGTCTGCGTCACCGTCTGCACCTGCTGGCTGGTGACCTGGACGACGCGCGTGCTGAACTGCGGCACCTGCTGCACCCGGGTGCGCGTAACCACCTCGGTGCGCACGACGTTCCGCGACTTGGTGATGGTCGGGCCGGGCACCTGGCGCGTCTCGATGCGTGTCTGGTACTGCTGTTGGGTCTGCACACGCGTCTGTGCCGGCGGCTGGTACTGCTGCACGCGGGTGGTCTGGCGCTGCTCCGTCTGCGTGACAACCACGGTGCGTCCCGGGATCTGCTGAGTCCTCGTGACATAGACCACCTGCGGCACAGTCTGCGTGACGGTCTGCGTGACGCGCTGCACCACGGTGGTGTACTGCACCTGGGTGCGGGTGACCACCTGGGTGCGCGTGACGACGCGCTGCTGCGTCTGGTAGCTGACCTGGGTCTGCACCTGGGTCTGGGTCTGCACGCGCGTACTGCCCGGTATGTTGACCGAGCGCGTCTCGGCGCGCTGGATGACGCTGGTCTGCACCTGGGTGCGCACCACCCGCGAGCGAACCTGGCTGATGCTGGTGCGCACAATGGTGCTGGGCACGACGCTGGTGACGACGCGCGTCTTCTCGATCACCTGCGGCACCGACTGCACCACGGTACGCGTCACCGTGTTGGTGACCTGCTGCGTCTGCGTGCGGTAGATGGTCTTGGGCTGCTCACAGCGCACCGTGTTGGGCTCGGGGTTGCCCGGGCCCGGAGGCGGCAGGTAGCCATCGGCAAGGTTCAGGCTGCTGGAGAAGCCCGAACTCTGCAGCTGGCCGGCGGCCAGCGCCAGCAACAGGAAGGAAAGCAGGATCCGCACCATTCTGGAACACAGATAGAGAGCAGGTACATGGGGATCAGTGATTGGACCTTATATGGCTCTGAGTGGAACTGCAGCTGAACAAATCGTGGGCAGTGGGCAATAAAGTCCAATCACTTTTCACCGGCATGTACCTGCCTCTCTATTCCAGCTGCGAACGGAGCGGATGTATATATATATATATATATATATATATATATATATATATATATATATATATATATATATATATATATATATATCGGTAAGCGATGCTTGAGATTGGATGGACTTTACTGCCCACTCTGGCCGGAAATGGTGACGAGTGACCTGAAGAGTGCTGGCGGCACATCTCCGTCATCTCGTCCCAGCCCCGTACTCACTCCTGCGCAGACGGCAAGCGACTTACCATCGGTGACAGTGACGTTATGCGTTGTCCAGCGTTACGAAGTGAAATGTCGTGCAAAAACGCACGCCAGCCGCTCCGCGTTGCATCGCGTGTGAAGCAACAATAGCGTGGAGGACATCAGCGGATGAATCACTTCCTTTTCCTTCCTCGCCCTTTCTCTACTACAGCGAGAGATTGCCCGCCGCTCTAGGCACGCAATGTTGCAGACGGGAGAACTGGGCATAGCTGGATCTCTTGATCTATGTCTACTAGTCTTTCTACTATCAATAGTAACACGAATAAATTTAGGTATATATATATATATATATATATATATATATATATATATATATATATATATATATATATATATATATATATATATATATATATATATATATATATATATATATATATATATATATATATATATATATATATATATATATATATATATATATATATATATATATATATATATATATATATATATATATATATATATATATATATATATATATATATATATATATATATATATATATATATATATATATATATATATATATATATATATATATATATATATATATATATATATATATATATATATATATATATATATATATATATATATATATATATATATATATATATATATATATATATATATATATATATATATATATATATATCCAGGAAGGTTATGTCTTGAATGGTATTCAACATGGTGCTTGCCAGGAATCGAATTGGGTGTAAAGTTTGGAAGAATGTCGTGAGCACAGCACTTGTCCAACACCTTAAACGATTAAAAAATTATGATAATTGTGTATTTTTTGCAAGTTTTTGGCACTACTAAGGCGCCCAGTACGTATCGAAATATTGTTACGCTCATGACACAGTAGCAAACTCTTGGTAGTCTGAATTTTTCTATCTCATAGGAAATTCCTGACCTGCGGATGGTCAGAAATTAATGATTTAACCTCTTTTCTTTTTCAACATCGTTGTCGCTTAGCGGGAAATTGGGTTTTTGCCTATATTTGTTACAGTATGGATTTTCTTTAAAGTTAAAATGTGCTGAAATATCATGAAACTACACCATTCACCACTATCACGACGACGATATCACCACACCACACCACTATCACGACGACGATATCACCACTATCACACCACTATCACACCACTATCACCACACCACACCACTATCACGACGACGATATCACCACACCACACCACTATCACGACGACGATATCACCACTATCACACCACTATCACACCACTATCACGACGACGATATCACCACACCACACCACTATCACGACGACGATATCACCACTATCACACCACTATCACGACGACGATATCACCACACCACACCACTATCACGACGACGATATCACCACTATCACACCACTATCACGACGACGATATCACCACACCACACCACTATCACGACGACGATATCACCACACCACACCACTATCACGACGACGATATCACCACTATCACACCACTATCACGACGACGATATCACCACACCACACCACTATCACGACGACGATATCACCACACCACACCACTATCACGACGACGATATCACCACACCACACCACTATCACGACGACGATATCACCACTATCACACCACTATCACGACGACGATATCACCACTATCACACCACTATCACGACGACGATATCACCACACCACACCACTATCACGACGACGATATCACCACTATCACACCACTATCACGACGACGATATCACCACTATCACACCACTATCACGACGACGATATCACCACTATCACACCACTATCACGACGACGATATCACCACTATCACACCACTATCACGACGACGATATCACCACACCACACCACTATCACGACGACGATATCACCACACCACACCACTATCACGACGACGATATCACCACACCACACCACTATCACGACGACGATATCACCACACCACACCACTATCACGACGACGATATCACCACTATCACACCACTATTCATTCCAGGAGCTTAAACCTTCATCAGCTAAAAGTGGTTGTGATTTCCTTAGAGGAATCCGAACTGGGTTATTTATCATTTTGGAATGATAGCACCAAGAGGTACTCTTACATCTACAGGAATGTCACACTTAAGTGCCTGCAACGTGCTGATTGGCAAGTAAGAACGATTTGACCATGCTATTTAATATGCTAATTTGTTTTTACTTCCTTGGGTTCTTTGGGACGTCGTCGACATGAAAGTGGCTAGGATGTTTCATTTTTTAACCATCAAACAATCAGTCGACTTAGAAGAAGTACTTCTGATATACTATATCAGGATTTTCTCAGACTTAAATGTACATTTTACAATTGATTTATTCGGCGGGCAATAATAGACAATACAAATATTAGCGCCTTAAATGAATGTTATACTGCTAAAATGAATTATCAAATCTATGTTAGGTGGTTGAGGTACTGTGGATCGTAATTCCAACATAAAGTTATCGGAGAATGAGTGTCTGGTTTAACTTTAATAACAAATTGTATAACGGCAATGAGTTTCTGCAGCCAATGGAATATATTTTAATCCGCCGCCCTTGTTGCTTTTTTTCCCGAATGGGTCTGCAGTTACAATGCTAAATCGGTGAGAATACACACACACCGCGAGATGCCGTCAGCCACCCTACTATGACGCCTGAGTCGCTGATCACCGGAGCACGGCACCACCAGATCAACGGGCGACGGAGCCTGCCTGGACGGTGCTCCGGTCAGGTCAGGTCAGGTCAGGTAGGTGGGCTGACGGCGTCGTATCGCTGCTCAAGTCACCACCACCACCTCACAGTATCCCGCGGTGCCGCCGGCGCGGCCGACTCACCTAGTGTTCTTCTTGTGCCACTGAGTAGATGGCCACTACTCGAATGTGAGGATCCACCGGCGTCGGCCAGCTTTATACCGGCACGCTGGCGTCACGGCCGCCGGGGAGGGGCGGTCGCGGCCCGGTCTCGTGCTTGCAGCGCGAAGATCAGCCTCTGACCTTGCCGGCCGCGGGAGAAAGTACCGGGATGCGGCGTGTGCGGACTGACCGGCGGAGCTGCAGCGACGGCGCGGCCGGCGGCCACCGCCACCTGGTGCAGCCGGGACGACTCATGGCCAGCACGTGCGACTAGCAGGCGGCGGAGCGGGCGGCGGCAGATCGCCGTAATACAGTGTCAAATGAAAAAAACACCGCTGTATTTCTGAAACAAAACTGGTCTAGAAACACGCCTTTGTTATTTATATTAATAATTTTCAAATGATGACCGTATGTGACCTGACCTTGACCTGTACTTCACCTAAGGGCCATGACATGGGGTTAGGTTGTGAAAATGGATTCTTCTATCGAATTATACGTGTAACCTAACCCATAAAACATGTGTCGCATGAATTTGGTAGACCTCTTGCCAATAGTGACCTTTTGTGACCTGACCTTGACCTTTGCTAACAATTTCACTTTCTCTTATTTTTATTTTATTTTGTATTTATTTCATAATATCGCCAGCAGAGCTACACTCCACTGACAGGCGAAGTCGTGAAGATAAGATATAATAATAAATACACTACGCAGCACGCACATCACATTATCACACAGCCGGCAGTATACAGTTACAGACTACAGGGTTAAAACGTACTTAATCACCTTGACTCTAAAAGCTCCAAAACTGTCAAGAAAGATATTTGCGTTAAAAGCACTGCCTAAAAAGGCATTCATTGCTCCAGATATCCGGCAGAACATCCCAGAGTCCACAGTTCTTACCCGTGCTCGAGGCCGGTTAAAAGAGAGACGGTGCGGGTCGATCGAGGCGGCACGTGCAGGGGAAACGACTTGAGCAGGACCTGAGAGTCCACTTGCCCCCGCAGAATGTTTCTGAAGTAGAGCAGGTCATGCTGCACTCTGCGTGATGCTAGGGAAGGAATTTTGAAATGGAACAAAATTATGCGGGAGATGCATTATACATTTGAGAGCACTTTGTGCGATAATAGTCGCAATATAAAGCTTTGAATGGAAAGTATGGCCATCAACACCTGGTACCTGGGTTTTGACCTTTGACCTGACCGTGACCTGACATGTGGCCTTATTTTATGAATTTCGAGTATGCATTAGTTTCGTCGAGCTTTCGATCGCCGCCTTGCGCGTCTCGCTGCGGGCATTGGTTCGGAAGATACGAGGGGGTAACATTTATCGCCCCCCCCCCGCCCCCAGCGGGGCGCGTTCGGCTCGAGACCCCAGCGCCGCGCGGGTTAAACTCATATTTATTAGGAAATGTTCTTGTAAGATTTTGACATGTGGCCTAACCGGTACTTATCCTTTCATCGGTTCGTTAGGGCCGTTTATCACCAAATATAAACACTATCATAAATGTATATTTAATGAACTCTTTACAAGTTATATTGAAATAGCCTGTGCTCATGATAATTCAGAAAAGATCGAAAATCAGAAATAAAGGACAAAATAACTTATATTGCGCCTTGCGGCTTCGTCAGAGTGCCACCGTGGGGAGCGTGGCAGGTGTCTGACGCAGGGAGACTGGTCCAGCGTGGTGTTCTCGACCCGCCCACTGCCAGTTCCGCGGCGATGTGCGGCCCGAAACGGCCAAGTGACCATCCGCCCGCGACGGTGACAAGTGACAACCCCACAACGCCTCCCTCCCTTTGTCGGACGCAGTGCGAACTCAGTTCACCACGCCGAAAATTGCGCCTATCAGCTGACCTGCAGGAACACAGAAAGTTGTGTTTACAATCGTGCAGCTAAGCGCCCATTAAGCCCGTTCTTCAATCCTAAGTCGCCGAAACTCGTTTCTGTCCGAGACCGCACCGAAGTGCCACCAAACTAGTGGTTGCTGTGTTGGTCAAGTGACCGAAGTGCCACCAAACTAGTGGTTGCTGTGTTGGCCAAGTGACCGAAGTGCCACCAAACTAGTGGTTGCTCTGTTGGCCAAGTGACCGAAGTGCCACCAAACTAGTGGTTGCTGTGTTGGCCAAGTGACCGAAGTGCCACCAAACTAGTGGTTGCTGTGTTGGCCAAGCGACCGAAGTGCCACCAAACTAGTGGTTGCTGTGTTGGCCAAGTGACCGAAGTGCCACCAATCTAGTGGTTGCTGTGTTGGCCAAGTGAGGGAAAGTGCCACCAAACTAGTGGTTGCTGTGTTGGCCAAGTAAGCCAGGTGAGGGAAATCACTCAGTGGTTGCTGTGTTGGCCAATGGAGGGAAATCACTCAGTGGTTGCTGTGTTGGCCAAGTAAGGGAAATCACTCAGTGGTTGCTGTGTTGGCCAAGTAAGCCAGGTGAGGGAAATCACTAGTGGTTGCTGTGTTGGCCAAGTGAGCCAGGTGAGGGAAATAACTAGTGGTTGCTGTGTTGGCCAAGTGAGGGAAATAACTCAGTCGTTGCTGTGTTGGCCAATGGAGGGAAATAACTCAGTGGTTGCTGTGTTGGCCAATGGAGGGAAATAACTCAGTGGTTGCTGTGTTGGCCAATGGAGGGAAATAATAAGTGGTTGCTGTGTTGGCCAGGTGAGGGAAATCACTCAGTGGTTGCTGTGTTGGCCAAGTAAGCCAGGTGAGGGAAACACTCACTTTAGCGGGATTAACAGTTTTGATTGCGATTTTTAATGCTTCTTGATCTTCTTCCATTCCATACAATGCAATCACGAGTCGTAAGGGTCCCACGACTAAGCACCTTGTTTTATTTTTGCTACTTGGATACGTTTTGTTTCTTCTTCGAAACAGAGAATAACAGCAATCTTCTAAATGCTAATAATTTACATGTTGTTTCTATTTATAGTGATCATTGCTAGGGACACCATGAGAACTTTGTGAGCATGGAAACGTTTTGTTTCTCCTTCAAAATATTTATATATAAAAAACATCGGCGATCTGCTAAATGCTAATAATTTACATGTTGTTTCTATTTATAGCGATTTGCCAGGGACACCAAGGGAACCTTATTGCCATGGACACGTTTTGTTTCTCCTTCAAGACAGAGCAAAACATCGGCGATCTGCTAATATAATTTAATGGACGAGCGCCTGAACAAAATATTTGTTATTGGACGAGCCGAAGGCGAGTTCAATAATATTTTGTTTTTGCAGGCACAAGTCCATTAAATATTGTATCATGCAACTGTTCGCACGATCCAATAATCCAATAATTCATGACCAAATATGGTATATCGCACGCTGTGTCAAACCCTGCGTTACGAATGTGATACACAATTCAAACGAAGTATCAACAATTGCATTAACTGTTAGTAGTCCACAGACCAGGGACTTCTCCAGGCAAGTTGGGTGTGGGGGGGGGGGGGGGGGCTGAGCTGGAAAAAAAATTCGTTTAAAGTAGGTACCATCAAAATCCACAAAATGCAGATTTCCCCCCGGATTTGACCCACTTCTTCGACAAAGTTGGGGGGGCCTGAAGCCCCAGTTGGGAGGGGGGGGGGGGGGGGGCTGAAGCCCCCCAACTGAATAGGAACCTACACCCCTGCAACAGATATCGTTGATGCGTCATAATTCACATTTATCAGCATTAACGCTGGGAATGGTATCAAATATGCCGCTGAGAATGGTCAATGCTGCTGTTTCTCTATCGCGCGCCGGCGGCTGCACGCTTACGTCACCTCAGTACATCGGAATGTGGGCAGCAGGAGGCGCGTGGTCGCCCTCGCCTCCGTCGGCGGTACAAACATCACGAGCGGGGTCTAAGGAGCTCCGCAAACGGTGCGTACCGCGCCGGTCCCGATACACTGCGGACCAGAACAGGCCGTGTCAAGGTCTCCACCGCGCCGGTCCTCCTATACTGCGGACCAGAACAGGCCGTGTCAAGGTCTCCACCGCGCCGGTCCCGATACACTGCGGACCAGGGCAGGCCGTGTCAAGGTCTCCACCGCGCCGGTCCTCCTACACTGCGGACCAGAACAGGCCGTGTCAAGGTCTCCACCGCGCCGGTCCTCCTACACTGCGGACCAGAACAGGCCTTGTCAAGGTCTCCACCGCGCCGGTCCTCCTACACTGCGGACCAGAACAGGCCGTGTCAAGGTCTCCACCACGCCGGTCCTCCTACACTGCGGACCAGAACAGGCCGTGTCAAGGTCTCCACCACGCCGGTCCTCCTACACTGCGGACCAGAACAGGCCGTGTCAAGGTCTCCACTGCGCCGGTCCTCCTACACAGCGGACCAGAACAGGCCGTGTCAAGGTCTCCACCGCGCCGGTCCTCCTATACTGCGGACCAGGGCAGGCCGTGTCAAGGTCTCCACCGCGCCGGTCCTCCTACACTGCGGACCAGAACAGGCCGTGTCAAGGTCTCCACCGCGCCGGTCCTCCTACACTGCGGACCAGAACAGGCCATGTCAAGGTCTCCACCACGCCGGTCCTCCTACACTGCGGACCAGAACAGGCCGTGTCAAGGTCTCCACCGCGCCGGTCCTCCTACACTGCGGACCAGAACAGGCCGTGTCAAGGTCTCCACCGCGCCGGTCCCGATACACTGCGGACCAGGGCGGGCCGTGTCAAGGTCTCCACCGCGCCGGTCCTCCTACACTGCGGACCAGAACAGGCCGTGTCAAGGTCTCCACCGCGCCGGTCCTCCTACACTGCGGACCAGAACAGGCCGTGTCAAGGTCTCCACCGCGCCGGTCCTCCTACACTGCGGACCAGAACAGGCCGTGTCAAGGTCTCCACCGCGCCGGTCCTCCTACACTGCGGACCAGAACAGGCCGTGTCAAGGTCTCCACCGCGCCGGTCCTCCTACACTACGGACCAGGGCAGGCCGTGTCAAGGTCTCCACCGCGCCGGTCCTCCTACACTGCGGACCAGAACAGGCCGTGTCAAGGTCTCCACCGCGCCGGTCCTCCTACACTGCGGACCAGGGCAGGCCGTGCCAAGGTCTCTACCACGCCGGTCCTCCTACACTGCGGACCAGGGCAGGCCGTGCCAAGATCTCCACCGCGCCGGTCCTCCTACACTGCGGACCAGGGCAGGCCGTGCCAAGGTCTCCACCGCGCCGGTCCTCCTACACTGCGGACCAGGGCAGGCCGTGTCAAGGTCTCCACCGCGCCGGTCCTCCTATACTGCGGACCAGAACAGGCCGTGTCAAGGTCTCCACCGCGCCGGTCCCGATACACTGCGGACCAGGGCAGGCCGTGTCAAGGTCTCCACCGCGCCGGTCCCGATACACTGCGGACCAGGGCAGGCCGTGTCAAGGTCTCCACCGCACCGGTCCTCCTATACTGCGGACCAGAACAGGCCGTGTCAAGGTCTCCACCGCGCCGGTCCTCCTACACTGCGGACCAGAACAGGCCGTGTCAAGGTCTCCACCGTACCGGTCCTCCTATACTGCGGACCAGAACAGGCCGTGTCAAGGTCTCCACCGCGCCGGCCCCGATACACTGCGGACCAGAACAAGCCGTGTCAAGGTCTCCACCGCGCCGGTCCTCCTACACTGCGGACCAGGGCAGGCCGTGCCAAGGTCTCCACCGCGCCGGTCCTCCTACACTGCGGACCAGAACAGGCCGTGTCAAGGTCTCCACCGCGCCGGTCCCGATACACTGCGGACCAGGGCAGGCCGTGTCAAGGTCTCCACCGCGCCGGTCCTCCTACACTGCGGACCAGGGCAGGCCGTGTCAAGGTCTCCACCGCGCCGGTCCTCCTACACTGCGGACCAGGGCGGGCCGTGTCAAGGTCTCCACCGCGCCGGTCCTCCTATACTGCGGACCAGGGCAGGCCGTGTCAAGGTCTCCACCGCGCCGGTCCTCCTACACTGCGGACCAGAACAGGCCGTGTCAAGGTCTCCACCGCGCCGGTCCTCCTATTCTGCGGACCAGAACAGGCCGTGTCAAGGTCTCCACCGCGCCGGTCCTCCTACACTGCGGACCAGAACAGGCCGTGTCAAGGTCTCCACCGCGCCGGTCCTCCTACACTGCGGACCAGGGCAGGCCGTGTCAAGGTCTCCACCGCGCCGGTCCTCCTACACTGCGGACCAGAACAGGCCGTGTCAAGGTCTCCACCGCGCCGGTCCTCCTATACTGCGGACCAGAACAGGCCGTGTCAAGGTCTCCACCGCGCCGGTCCCGATGCACTGCGGACCAGAACAGGCCGTGTCAAGGTCTCCACCGCGCCGGTCCCGATACACTGCGGACCAGAACAGACCGTGTCAAGGTCTCCAACGCGCCGGTCCTCCTACACTGCGGACCAGAACAGGCCGTGTTAAGGTCTCCACCGCGCCGGTCCTCCTACACTGCGGACCAGAACAGGCCTTGTCAAGGTCTCCACCGCGCCGGTCCTCCTACACTGCGGACCAGGGCAGGCCGTGTCAAGGTCTTTACCGCGCCGCCGGTCCCGATGCACTGCGGACCAGGGCAGGCCGTGTCAAGGTCTCCACCGCGCCGGTCCTCCTACACTGCGGACCAGGGCAGGCCGTGTCAAGTTCTCCACCGCACCGGTCCTCCTACACTGCAGACCAGAACAGGCCGTGTCAAGGTCTCCACCGCGCCGGTCCTCCTACACTGCGGACCAGAACAGGCCGTGTCAAGGTCTCCACCGTGCCGGTCCTCCTACACTGCGGACCAGGGCGGGCCGTGTCAAGGTCTCCACCGCGCCGGTCCTCCTACACTGCGGACCAGAACAGGCCTTGTCAAGGTCTCCACCGCGCCGGTCCTCCTACACTGCGGACCAGGGCGGGCCGTGTCAAGGTCTCCACCGCGCCGGTCCTCCTATACTGCGGACCAGAACAGGCCGTGTCAAGGTCTCCACCGCGCCGGTCCTCCTACACTGCGGACCAGAACAGGCCGTGTCAAGGTCTCCACCGCGCCGGTCCTCCTATACTGCGGACCAGAACAGGCCGTGTCAAGGTCTCCAACGCGCCGGTCCCGATACACTGCGGACCAGAACAGGCCGTGTCAAGGTCTCCACCACGCCGGTCCTCCTACACTGCGGACCAGAACAGGCCGTGTCAAGGTCTCCACAACGCCGGTCCTCCTACACTGCGGACCAGAACAGGCCGTGTCAAGGTCTCCACCGCGCCGGTCCTCCTACACTGCGGACCAGGGCAGGCCGTGTCAAGGTCTCCACCGCGCCGGTCCTCCTATACTGCGGACCAGAACAGGCCGTGTCAAGGTCTCCACCGCGCCGGTCCCGATACACTGCGGACCAGAACAGGCCGTGTCAAGGTCTCCACCGCGCCGGTCCTCCTACACTGCGGACCAGAACAGGCCGTGTCAAGGTCTCCACCGCGCCGGTCCTCCTATACTGCGGACCAGGGCAGGCCGTGTCAAGGTCTCCACCGCGCCGGTCCCGATACACTGCGGACTAGAACAGGCCGTGTCAAGGTCTCCACCGCGCCGGTCCTCCTACACTGCGGACCAGAACAGGCCGTGTCAAGGTCTCCACCGCGCCGGTCCCGATACACTGCGGACCAGAACAGGCCGTGCCAAGGTCTCCACCGCGCCGGTCCTCCCACACTGCGGACCAGAACAGGCCGTGTCAAGGTCTCCACCGCGCCGGTCCCGATACGCTGCGGACCAGAACAGGCCGTGTCAAGGTCTCCACCGCGCCGGTCCTCCTACACTGCGGACCAGAACAGGCCGTGTCAAGGTCTCCACCGCGCCGGTCCTCCTACACTGCGGACCAGAACAGGCCGTGTCAAGGTCTCCACCGCGCCGGTCCTCCTACACTGCGGACCAGAACAGGCCGTGTCAAGGTCTCCACCGCGCCGGTCCTCCTACACTGCGGACCAGAACAGGCCGTGTCAAGGTCTCCACCGCGCCGGTCCTCCTACACTGCGGACCAGAACAGGCCGTGTCAAGGTCTCCACCGCGCCGGTCCTCCTACACTGCGGACCAGGGCAGGCCGTGTCAAGGTCTCCACCGCGCCGGTCCTCCTACACTGCGGACCAGAACAGGCCTTGTCAAGGTCTCCACCGCGCCGGTCCTCCTATACTGCGGACCAGGGCAGGCCGTGTCAAGGTCTCCACCGCGCCGGTCCTCCTACACTGCGGACCAGGGCAGGCCGTGTCAAGGTCTCCACCGCGCCGGTCCCGATACACTGCGGACCAGAACAGGCCGTGTCAAGGTCTCCACCGCGCCGGTCCCGATACACTGCGGACCAGAACAGGCCGTGTCAAGGTCTCCACCGCGCCGGTCCTCCTACACTGCGGACCAGAACAGGCCGTGTCAAGGTCTCCACCGCGCCGGTCCCGATACACTGCCGCCCAGATAGGTCCGCCCCGCTGTACTGCCGCCCAGAACAGGTCCGCCCCGCTGTACTGCCGCCCAGAACAGGTCCGCGCCGCTGTACTGCCGCCCAGAACAGGTCCGCCCCGCTGTACTGCCGCCCAGAACAGGTCCGCCCCGCTGTACTGCCGCCCAGAACAGGTCCGCCCCGCTGTACTGCCGCCCAGAACAGGTCCTCCCCCTGTACTGCCGCCCAGAACAGGTCCTCCCCCTGTACTGCCGCCCAGAACAGGTCCGCCCCGCTGTACTGCCGCCCAGAACAGGTCCTCCCCCTGTACTGCCGCCCAGAACAGGTCCTCCCCCTGCACTGCCGCCCAGAACAGGTCCGCCCCGCTGCACTGCCGCCCAGAACAGGTCCTCCCCCTGTACTGCCGCCCAGAACAGGTCCTCCCCCTGCACTGCCGCCCAGAACAGGTCCGCCCCGCTGCACTGCCGCCCAGAACAGGTCCGCCCCGCTGTACTGCCTCCCAGAACAGGCCGGTCCCCCTATATACTGCCGCCCAGAACAGACCGGTCCCCTATACTGCCGCCCAGAACAGACCGGTCCCCTATACTGCCGCCCAGAACAAGTCATGTCAAGGTCTCCCACTGGGCCAGTGACGCTGGTACGACACTGCGAAGTGTCACACTACTTAGTGGCAAACGCTCCCGTCATTCAGCACCAAACACCGCTGTGTCAATCACCCTGTCATGGAGCATCATCGCCGTAACAGACACCAAACACTGCTGTGTCAATCACCCTGTCATCGAGCATCATCGCCGTAACAGACACCAAACACTGCTGTGACAATCACCCTGTCATGGAGCATCATCGCCGTAACAAACACCAAACACCACTGTGTCAATCACCCTGTCATGGATCATCATCGCTGTAAATACACCAAACACCGCTGTGTCAATCACCCTGTCATGGAGCATCATCGCCGTAACAAACACCAAACACTGCTGTGACAATCACCCTGTCATCGAGCATCATCGCCGTAACAAACACCAAACACCGCTGTGTCAATCACCCTGTCATCGAGCATCATCGCCGTAACAAACACCAAACACCGCTGTGTCAATCACCCTGTCATCGAGCATCATCGCCGTAACAGACACCAAACACCGCTGTGTCAATCACCCTGTCATCGAGCATCATCGCCGTAACAAATACCAAACACCGCTGTGTCAATCACCCTGTCATCGAGCATCATCGCCGTAACAGACACCAAACACCGCTGTGTCAATCACCCTGTCATCGAGCATCATCGCCGTAACAAACACCAAACACCGCTGTGTCAATCACCCTGTCATGGAGCATCATCGCCGTAACAAACACCAAACACCACTGTGTCAATCACCCTGTCATGGAGCATCATCGCCGTAACAAACACCAAACACCGCTGTGTCAATCACCCTGTCATCGAGCATCATCGCCGTAACAAACACCAAACACCGCTGTGTCAATCACCCTGCCATCGAGCATCATCGCCGTAACAAACACCAAACACCACTGTGGCAATCACCCTGTCATGGAGCATCATCGCCGTAACAAACACCAAACACCGCTGTGTCAATCACCCTGTCATCGAGCATCATCGCCGTAACAGACACCAAACACCGCTGTGTCAATCACCCTGTCATGGAGTATCATCGCCGTAACAGACACCAAACATCGGCAAATGTCATTATGCTCCATATTACATGCTCTGCCATTCAGTACAAAACAGCATGGAGACCATCACGTCCTGTGGATTAGAACACGGTAATATAAACAGGTACTATTTAGATCATCAACTCCAAGCTTATCACTAGGCGAGTTTCATCGAACTGGGCTCTGTTCGATCGAAGTCCACTTAACTCTCCTTGCCGATATTGTGCCATCAAAGCTGTTCATAATTAGCATACATCGGGTGTCCGCATTGCACGCTTGTTGAATTGAATATTTGAGTTGAGTTGAATTGATATACGGCAAGTGTTGGTTGGTTGCTGGGCTGCATGAGGTCAGTTGTATAGGGTGCAGGAGGGGTAATCAGATGATAGCTGCCTCGGAATCAGATGATAGCTCCCTCGGAATCAGATGATAGCTCCCTCGGAATCAGATGATAGCTGCCTCGGAATCAGATGATAGCTGCCTCGGAATCAGATGATAGCTGCCTCGGAATCAGATGATAGCTGCATCGGAATCAGATGATAGCTTCCTCGGAATCAGAAGATAGCTGCCTCGGAATCAGATGATAGCTCCCTCGGAATCAGATGATAGATGCCTCGGAATCAGATGATAGCTGCCTCGGAATCAGATGATAGCTGCCTCGGAATCAGATGATAGCTCCCTCGGAATCAGATGGAGTGACTTTATTGCAGTGGTCTGTGGGTAGCTGATCAATGCGATTCAAAGACATAGTCAATAAGTGAATGTTGAAGAGATTCGCTAGCGTTAACTAATTTGTATACTTTTCTCATGGATTTCTCATTAAATTTCACTACACTGGAAGATAGTCCTTAATGACCATCTTGCATGCCAATTCAGTGCCTTTAACTATATTTCTTAGCTGCAAAACTGTTGACGCACCTGCCAGCTAGAGCTGCTAGAAATTAAGTCAGAATCGGCGTGCCTAGTATCGAGTGGGAACTGTCCGGCTAACTTGTACTGCTAATGCCGTGCTTACAATGCACATAAGTGATTACTTGCGTAACGTGTGCCAGCTTTGGACGTGTCCAGCATAGGCCATGCTGGTGTTGCATACAACACCTACTTTACACGTAAGGTGAGGCGGTATATCATTCTGTTTAAATGTGTGACATTTACGGTTCCCTCAAAAAGTTGCATTGGACTGGTTTGTGAATAATCACGGGAGGAAATTCTAGGTGAACACCATCCGAAGAAGAAAAAAAACGTGCGCATCTCAAAACTCAAAGCATCTCAAAGCAAAGGTGGGCTCGACAAATATTTTGCGGGAAAGGGTTTTGTTTATAAATACTCCTGGGATTAGTATTAGTTATAGTGATGCACATATGTGAATATACATAAGAACATAACTAATTGAAATAGGTTGCTTACAAGAAAGGGATTATTTTTAGAAGTAAGATTGCGTATGAATGGGACTAGTGAAATTTACAACGTTTGTATGGATTGAATGTCTTGTGAATGTAGATTGCTAAATTCTGAGGTTCGTGTGTGCAGGACGATGTAGTGTTAACGATGTATATGTACTGGATGTTAAATTCTGAAAATGGTTAGTGTTTATTACATGATATGGTGCCCTGCGAGGCTGAATGTATGTGGCAGTTCATGCCCGTTGTCACATGTGTGATGTTCACGTCCATGTGTGCCGTACAACCCAGGACGGGCCCACGAGGCTCTTTGTTGTACTGCAAATTTATGTCTTTATGTCTTTATGTCTCATCTGCTACCGAAAAATCACTATGATTTCACAATCATAGTTATTTGAGCCGCTCAACAAAACTCCCCACGACAGCTTTCCAGTCCACGTCGTCCTGCGGGTTTCGGCTCCATTCCGAACTATCCAGATCTTGTCAACCCTGTCGGAACAGTTCCGCCCCCCCCCCCACGCCACCTTACTTCCCACCTCGCCCGCAGAGACGTCACCAGGCGTCGGACGCAGGTAAGCAGTCTGGTGACTCTGTGCGACGCGACGCTCTGGAAAACCCCTCCCAGAGGTGACCACCTCGGCTGGGATCCCCGGCTACCTGCCCGGGTGGTAGCACAATCATTCTACGGTGCTCGGTTTGCTAATTGCCCAGGTCACAACACAGGTCTACAGTGCTCGGCGAACACACCTGGGCTTGACACGCAGCCGCCGAGTGAACTCGCGACCTGCCAGGTCATCTCCCAGGCTGAGAACTCGGCCGCCGTCGGACCGACGCGCGGCGTGAGAGCCCCGGCGTCGTCGGAAAGTTGTTACGACCCTGCACCGCTCGTACCCCACACTGCCCACTGGTTACCCCACCGCTCGTACCCCGGGCTGCACACTGGTTACCCCACCGCTCGTACCCCACACTGCCCACTGATTACCCCACCGCTCGTACCCCGGGCTGCACACTGGTTACCCCACCGCTCGTACCCCGGGCTGCACACTGGTTACCCCACCGCTCGTACCCCGGGCTGCCCACTGGTTACCCCACCGCTCGTACCCCGGGCTGCACACTGGTTACCCCACCGCTCGTACCCCACACTGCCCACTGGTTACCCCACCGCTCGTACCCCGGGCTGCACACTGGTTACCCCACCGCTCGTACCCCGGGCTGCCCACTGGTTACCCCACCGCTCGCACCCCGGGCTGCACACTGGTTACCCCACCGCTCGTACCCCGGGCTGCACACTGGTTACCCCACCGCTCGTACCACGGGCTGCACACTGGTTACCCCACCGCTCGTACCCCGGGCTGCCCACTGGTTACCCCACCGCTCGTACCCCGGGCTGCATACTGGTTACCCCACCGCTCGTACCCCAGGCTGCACACTGGTTACCCCACCGCTCGTACCCAGGGCTGCCCACTGGTTACCCCACGGCTCGTACCCCGGGCTGCACACTGGTTACCCCACCGCTCGTACCCCGGGCTGCACACTGGTTACCACACCGCTCGTACCCCGGGCTGCACACTGGTTACCCCACCGCTCGTACCCCGGGCTGCACACTGGTTACCCCACCGCTCGTACCCCGGACTGCACACTGGTTACCCCACCGCTCGTACCCCGGGCTGCCCACTGGTTACCCCACCGCTCGTACCCCGGGCTGCACACTGGTTACCCCACCGCTCGTACCCCGGGCTGCACACTGGTTACCCCACCGCTCGTACCCCGGGCTGCAGCCCCACCAATTATCGACGATGGTTTAATCTCAGCCGCGTTATATTTCTGGTGGCGTGTTTTGCACGTACAGTCACGCGCGCGGAGCCCCCGCCGGAGCGCTGGTCTTTGTAACACCGCGTGAGCGGGCCGGCTGATTGGGAGAGGAGAGCTGCAGCAGCCAGCCAGACGCTTTTGGTCAGTGTCACCTGCTGAGTACGGCTGACATTGGAGCCGAGACGACCAGTGTGGGTCAGGGACGGCATTGGACTCCTCTTGTCTGAAGACGAGGTGAATCGGACAGAAATAGAGTTGGAGATGAGACAGATAAAGGCAGAAGGTCGTGCAAAGAATTACGAAATCCTGGAAGAATTTGTCGGATGTATCTACACGGCGGATATTTCTGAAGTAATACTATGCCATTTGTTAACATTCCATTTGCGCATCGTAAGATGGCTGTAAATATTGGAAGGAATGTTTCTTGCATTTGTATTTGTAGATGGAATAAAGCTCCTGATACAAACCACTCTTTCGATTTGTGCTAGTTTTCCAGGCATAACTGTTCTTCGTTGTATTACAAAGTACCCAATCCTGAAATGATTATACTAAGTTTGTTATGCTTTAGTCGGAACTTTTCCATAAGAGATGCGGACCTATCGACCATTAGTTTACTTAGCATGAATATGATTAATTTTTCATGGTTTTGTTCATTGTTTATTAGTCTTAAAGCAACGCCAGGCCGGAGTCCATGTACGGCTGTAGTCTGTAGTCATATACAACTCGCACACAAGGACGCACGCTCATACATTCACACATTCATACCTAAAACATGATGATGATGCCAAAGTAAGTAAATCAATAAATACTTAAATATCCCGCTACCCAACGCGTACAATAGAGCAAGTGACTAGCCAGCACCGCTGTTCCAACCATGGACATCCGTAAATGTTTTCACCGTTTGCAAACTTAAAAACATGCGACTTAAAAGTAAATGATGGGTAAAACAAATCAGTCTCTGGGGGTTTTGTGCAGAAATGTGTTGCAGTTGGCTGGTAGCCGCGATACAAAGTTATTGCGCACTGAATTTACCCTACCACCCGGCACATGAAGTAAACATCACAGTGCCGGATATTGGCGTCACGGCTATTTTACATCAGTCCTGGTTGATCTCACATTCATATGCATGGTTGTATCAATGCATCCATTCGCTAGCCTGCCGAGGAACTTGTTGTGAACACAATTATTGTGAACACAATAAAGTCAATTCGTTATTTCTCCGGCTGCCTCCAAAAACAGTCTGGAACGCTCAACGGAACATAAGACTCGGTTTATTCAATCATTTGTCTTCTTTGAGCCAAGTCGTCTATTATCTTTTCCGTCGGCTGACTAAGCCGATCAACAAGCCCAGACATATTCAGAGCATGCGCGCCCACAGCCAGGAACATCTATATCGGGGATCAGTTCAGGTCACTGAGCGGAGAACTGCTCTCACCTCTCCCCCTGAATGGCGAGCGAGTGTCTCAGGGGTCAGTTCAGGTCACTGAGCGCGAGATCTACTATCACCTCTCCCCCTGAATGGCGAGCGAGCCAGCGTTCACGGTCGGCCGTCTCAAGGCGTTGACCCTGCCCGTGGCTGCGACACGGCCGGCGGGAAGGCAGACCGCTCAGTCAGATATGTGCTCATGTCGACCGTGACACTGGACGTGACGATGCGTCGTTAGTGTCAGTGGTGTCAGCGCCCGGTCAGAGGGCGGCGGGACGGCGTGCATTGGCCGTCCGTGAGGACGGGGCGCGCGCGTCGGGTCACCGGGAGGTCACTGGAGGTCACGGTCACGAGGTCTGGACTCCCCCGCTTCCTCGTCGGCACCCTCAGGCAGCCGCCGTGGCGGCCCGGTGGGAGGGCTCTGACCCGTGGCTCGGAAACTACATACAGCCTGCGTCCGCCGAACAGCAGCCGGTGCGCTGCAGCCGTGGATCCTGGTTCAATGACTCCTTCATGTTCGGGCTTCCCGGCGCCAGGTGACGCGTCTCCTGAGCGATGTTTGCCGTGTTGCGCTCCGCTGATTTCTATTCACGATTCTCCGGGGTGTCCATGGTTACCCGGTTCTCCGGGGTGTCCATGGTTACCCGGTTCTCCAGGGTGTCCATATTGGACTTGGAGTGACGCAGCTCAAATTTTCCGGTCGCATAAACGTACGTCTTCTTTGGCCTTCTTTGTCCAAAGCATTCGCGTAAGTTTGACCATTTTCTTTCACTCGGTGAGATTGAACATTACAACTAGCACAGTTTTACGGCTTCCCACGTCTCACTGGCAATGCTTATGCAGGCTGCTGCCAGTCAAAACCAATGATTCTGCAGACTCCCGTGAACACTGCAGACTCCAGCTGGCTGAACCCAATAGGTACCCGTTGGCGCCCATAACCCGTGTGTACCGCTGCTGTTATGGTAATGCGGGTGGTTCGAAGCAATGCCACTGAAGCGGACGTTAAAGTTGGAACCGGCGGCGTCTAGACCGTCTCCCCGAGGCGGGTCCCCCTGACTTAATCAGCTTTTGCAGGGACGAACTGCGCCGCGCCGCCACGTGTTAGAGACGAAAGTGGCGCGCGCGAGTGCTAAAATTATGCGAAATGTATTGTATCTTTGCAGAGTTGTATGCTGATCTTCCTCACATATGACAATAACGTTTCGCAAACGCTTTAGGTATTCTGGAAGATAAGATAAGATCTGTTTAATTGCTAGCAAAAATAGTTACAATTACAAAATATTTGGTTTTATAGACAGCTGCACTTGGTTGTGTCATTATATGAATATCAGACATCAGACGATGGTATCTTCGCTTCACTCGAAGACCAGTTCATTATCCAACATAATGTGATTAGAAATAAACCTGAAGCTACATTAGCCAGTTCCACGTTCAAATGTCGAAGTAGTAAACATAACACTTAACGCAACAAAGCAGCTGCTGGTTGTAACAAAGAAGCTGTTCTACAATGCGTACCTTACAATGATTACTAAGATACAAAGACATGCTACATGATATTCAAATAGTATACCTCTACGTACCCATCTAAGATGTATCCGGGGCTCAAAATGTAGGCGTGTTACAAAAACGATTACAGGGAAATGAGAACAGTTTACCCATGGGGCATGGGTAAAGAATACCTAAACGACGAATCCAGAGCGGGGTATTGTCGCTTGTGGACGACAAAACACGACTAATCTGACAGCATGTCAAGGAGAGAGCCTCCAACTGGTGGTCAGATAATCGCCATATAAACAAAATAATGCACGCTGCAAACGACCCCACGGCACGGTCGAAATATTGGATATAAGAAGCTGTGATGGTAATATCAAATCTATAAATATAATTAAGTCCTAGGACTACACATTAAAGTTTACTCTAGGGACTTTTATCAGTCTTTTCAGAAGACATTGTGTTCCGAAGCTGTATTCGAAATATGGATGTTATCGGTAGGTTTGTCTATACTCTCTGGTATACATTTCCACTTTTGCAGAATACTGCACAAGATAAGAACTTCGAGCAAAATCCCTTCTAAGGGCCTGCAAATAACCCCAGCCAACGTGAAAGGCAAACAAGCTGTTCAACACAAAAGCACAGGCCACAGCTTTATTTGGTAGGGAATGTAGGTTGTTAGTTGTTACTATCTGGATCGTATGCCATATAACAGCCTTGATTGGTGACTTGGTCGTATAATACTGCAATTCTGCCAGCACATTCTGCTTGTCACAGCGGCGAAAAACACTTCCGGATTGTCCATCGCTGTGTTTCGCCAGATCAGTATACGATAGTCCACGCAGCGATGTGTCACCACAGGAACTCCCTGGACTTATCGAGGCCTCAATTCTGCAAACTGTAGGCGGAGCCGGCCTTCCCTGAGAGCATTTCCTGAGTGCCAGGTGTGAGCTGGACTGGAGCTGGAGTCTGACGCTGGAAGACCCGTTCCCTCAGACCAGGGCGCGCCCAGGCGGCCATTCTCTGCACCACTCGGCGGTGTCGACGCGTCTAGTCCCACATTCCCCGGTCAGAAGCCCCGATCCTCGTGCTTCCCGCGCGCCCGCGCCCGGTGATGACGTCATGGCGTGGCCTTTCCGGGTCGGCCTTGCCAGTCCGGTGGAGCCCGGGGCGGCGGCGGGTAGCGTGATGCGGCTTCGCACCACATCCGACTGTCGCGGACCGGCACCGCCGCCCACGCACGGCACCTGGCAGGCGGCTGACCCGACCAGTCACATGACGGACAATGACAGAAGGCTGATCCGACCACTCAAGAGACGAGCCCTGACAGACGGCTGACCCGACCACTCAAGAGACGAGCCCTGACAGAAGGCTGACCCGACCACTCAAGAGACCAGCCCTGACAGACGGCTGACCCGACCACTCAAGAGACGAGCCCTGACAAAAGGCTGACCCGATCACTCAAGAGACGAGCCCTGACAGAAGGCTGACCCGACCACTGAAGAGACGAGCCCTGACAAAAGGCTGACCCGATCACTCAAGAGACGAGCCCTGACAGAAGGCTGACCCGACCACTCAAGAGACGAGCCCTGACAGAAGGCTGACCCGACCACTCAAGAGATGAGCCCTGACAGGCCGCTGACCCGACCACTCAAGAGACGAGCCCTGACAGAAGGCTGACCGGACCACTCAAGAGACGAGCCCTGACAGAAGGCTGACCCGACCACTCAAGAGACGAGCCCTGACAGAAGGCTGACCCGACCACTCAAGAGACGAGCCCTGACAGAAGGGTGACCCGACCACTCAAGAGACGAGCCCTGACAGAAGGCTGACCCGACCACTCAAGAGACGAGCCCTGACAGACGGCTGACCCGACCACTCAAGAGACGAGCCCTGACAGAAGGCTGAACCGACCACTCAAGAGACCAGCCCTGACAGACGGCTGACCCGACCACTCAAGAGACGAGCCCTGACAGAAGGCTGACCCGACCACGCAAGAGACCAGCCCTGACAGACGGCTGACCCGACCACTCAAGAGACGAGCCCTGACAGAAGGCTGACCCGACCACTAAAGAGACGAGCCCTGACAAAAGGCTGACCCGATCACTCAAGAGACGAGCCCTGACAGAAGGCTGACCCGACCACTCAAGAGACGAGCCCTGACAGAAGGCTGGCCCGATCACTCAAGAGACGAGCCCTGACAGAAGGCTGACCCGACCACTCAAGAGACCAGCCCTGACAGACGGCTGACCCGACCACTCAAGAGACGAGCCCTGACAGGCCGCTGACCCGACCACTCAAGAGACGAGCCCTGACAGAAGGCTGACCGGACCACTCAAGAGACGAGCCCTGACAGAAGGCTGACCCGACCACTCAAGAGACGAGCCCTGACAGAAGGCTGACCCGACCACTCAAGAGACGAGCCCTGACAGAAGGCTGACCCGATCACTCAAGAGACGAGCCGGGAGCCCTCACAGACGGCTGACCCGATCACTCAAGAGACAAGCCCTGACAGAAGGTGACCCGACCACTCAAGAGACGAGCCCTGACATAAGGCTGACCCGATCATTCAAGAGACGAGCCCTGGCAGACGGCTGACCCGATCAGTCAAGAGACGAGCCCTGACAGACGGCTGACCCGATCAGTCAAGAGACGAGCCCTGACAGAAGGCTGACCCGATCCCTCAAGAGACGAGTCCTGACAGACGGCTGACCCGATCACTCAAGAGACGAGCCCTGACAGACGGCTGACCCGATCACTCAAGAGATGATGATGATGAGGGTGGGGGGGGGGGGGGGGGTGGGGGCTACAATTTCGCCTCGCGCTTCATCAGCGAAAAGTTCCCAAGATAATGGCTATCACAGTTTAAAACTAATACAAAGGTGAAACATCCCATTTAAGAACGAAAATAGCGTGCTGCGGGTCTCGTAATTGTCACAAGTGAGAGACTGCAGTGCATCACAAGACAGAAACCGGTAACTGCAACGTGTTAACAAGCGGCATCACCACCCGCTGGAGCCGGTCAGAAAGCGCCACACTATACGGTATCGAATACGCGCGTTATTGGCTGAAGCTAATGGCCTATAACACCACTACACCATCACCACAGCGCCAATAACCCACCTCCTGTTGTATACTACCTTGGGAGCAGACTCCCGGGGCGGCAGCACACCACACTGGTCAGCGGCGGCGGCGGGGTTTGAGGCCACTGGGCACAGAAGTATCCGAGACCGCGCTGTAGGCCACATTGTAAGCCACATCGTAAACACAATTACTGCAGGTCACAGCTCCAGAGGCTGCAGCACTGCAGCAGTACTGCAGCTGCACCAGCCGACTCAACCGACTCAGCCGACTCAGCCGACTCAACCGCCTCAACCGACTCAACCGACTCAGCCGACTCAACCGAATCAGCCGACTCAGCCGACTCAGCCGACTCAGCCGACACAGCCGACTCAGCCGACACAGCCGACTTAGCCGACTCAGCCGACACAGCCGACTCAGCGACACAGCCGACTCAGCCGACTCAGCCGACTCAACCGACTCAGCCGACTCAGCCGACTCAACCGAATCAGCCGACTCAGCCGACTCAACCGAATCAGCCGACTCAGCCGACTCAGCCGACTCAGCCGACTCAGCCGACTCAACCGACTCAACCGACTCAGCCGACTCAACCGAATCAGCCGACTCAGCCGACTCAGCCGACTCAGCCGACTCAGCCGACTCAACCGACTCAACCGACTCAGCCGACTCAGCCGACTCAGCCGACTCAGCCGACTCAGCCGACTCAACCGAATCAGCCGACTCAGCCGACTCAGCCGACACAGCCGACTCAGCCGACTCAACCGACTCAGCCGACTCAGCCGACTCAGCCGACTCAACCGACTCAACCGAATCAGCCGACTCAGCCGACTCAACCGACACAGCCGACTCAGCCGACTCAACCGACTCAGCCGACTCAGCCGACTCAACCGACTCAACCGACTCAACCGACTCAACCGACTCAGCCGACTTAGACGTGCTACACCAGCCGACTCAGCCGACTCAGCCGACTCAGCCGACTCAGCCGACTCAGCCGACTCAGCCGACTCAGCCGACTCAGCCGACTCAACCGACTCAGCCGACTCAGACGTGCTACACCAGCCGACTCAGCCGACTCAGCCGACTCATACGTGCTACACCAGTCGACTCAGCCGACTCAGCCGACTCAGCCGACTCAGCCGACTCAGCCGACTCAGCCGACTCAACCGACTCAGCCGACTCAACCGACTCAGCCGACTCAACCGACTCAGCCGACTCAGACGTGCTACACCAGCCGACTCAGCCGACTCAGCCGACTCAGCCGACTCAGCCGACTCATACGTGCTACACCAGCCGACTCAGCCGACTCAGCCGACTCAGCCGACTCAGCCGACTCAGCCGACTCAGCCGACTCATACGTGCTACACCAGCCGACTCAGCCGACTCAGCCGACACAGCCGACTCAGCCGACTCAGCCGACTCAGCCGACTCAGCCGACTCATACGTGCTACACCAGCCGACTCAGCCGACTCATCCGACTCATCCGACTCAGCCGACTCAGCCGACTCAGCCGACTCAGCCGACTCAGCAGACTCAGCAGACTCAGCAGACTCAGCCGACTCAGCCGACTCAGCCGACTCAGCCGACTCAGCCGACTCAGCCGACTCAGCCGACTCAGCCGACTCAGCCGACTCAACCGACTCAGCCGACTCAGCCGACTCAGCCGACTCATACGTGCTACACCAGCCGACTCAGCCGACTCAGACGACTCAGCCGACTCAGCCGACTCAGCCGACTCAGCCGACTCAGCCGACTCAGCCGACTCATACGTGCTACACCAGCTGACTCAGCCGACTCAGCCGACTCAGCCGACTCAGCCGACTCAACCGACTCCGCCGACTCAGCCGACTCAGCCGACTCATACGTGCTACACCAGCCGACTCAGCCGACTCAACCGACTCAGCCGACTCAACTGACTCAGCCGACTCAGCCGACTCAGCCGACTCAACCGACTCAACCGACTCAACCGACTCAGCCGACTCAGCCGACTCAACCGACTCAGCCGACTCAGCCGACTCAACCGACTCAGCCGACTCAGCCGACTCAGCCGACTCAGCCGACTCAGCGGACTCAGCCGACTCAGCGACTCAGCGACACAGACGTGTTACACCAGCCGACTCAGCGACGATGCGATCGGGCACATCGAAAGTGACAGTGTTATCTAGTGTATCGAAAGTGACGGTGTTATCTAGTGTATCGAAAGTGACTGTGTTATCTAGTGTATCGAAAGTGACAGTGTTATCTAGTGTATCGAAAGTGACAGTGTTATCTAGTGTATCGAAAGTGACGGTGTTATCTAGTGTATCGAAAGTGACGGTGTTATCTAGTGTATCGAAAGTGACAGTGTTATCTAGTGTATCGAAAGTGACAGTGTTATCTAGTGTATCGAAAGTGACAGTGTTATCTAGTGTATCGAAAGTGACGGTGTTATCTAGTGTATCGAAAGTGACGGTGTTATCTAGTGTATCGAAAGTGACTGTGTTATCTAGTGTATCGAAAGTGACAGTGTTATCTAGTGTATCGAAAGTGACAGTGTTATCTAGTGTATCGAAAGTGACAGTGTTATCTAGTGTATCGAAAGTGACGGTGTTATCTAGTGTATCGAAAGTGACGGTGTTATCTAGTGTATCGAAAGTGACGGTGTTATCTAGTGTATCGAAAGTGACAGTGTTATCCAGTTTATCCAGCCCCGCGGATGACGACCTCTGGCAGCGGAGATCGCGGCGGCGGCGCAGAGAGATGACATAAACGACGCGGCAGCGGCGGCGCGGCGCGGCAGAGCGGTGGTGCGGCGCTGGAGGTGAAGTAAGCTGTCCTGAGTAGAGTAAATGCGATATATCCGGTGAAGATCCAGCCTGAAACGTAGATTCTTCTCTCAAACTATGATGTCACCATCAATACCAGACAAGTGTCTTTCCAAACATGCCATACATAGTAAAACATCAGTGCACGTAATACTTACATGGATACATTAGCTATTCAAGATTACTGAACAATATTTGACCTTTGGTGGATATTAATAAAGGCGTACGGTCCAATGTTTAATTTATTCTGTATCATTCAATCAAATATATCATTACTTTCTTTAAAAAGCTGCACAGAATTGATTCTACACTTGTTTACGTAAAACTGTATTCATTTTATGTTTTGTTGGCATATTTTATCTTCTTTGTTCTATGTTTGGTTACAGGCAATATTAAAACTCAGGCAGTTTCGAAACCGCCTGGCCGGCCCAGGCAGTTTCGAAACTGCTTAAAAAACAGGCAGTTTTCAAACTGCCTGAAAATTCCAGGCAGTTTGCAAAATGCCTGAAATTCCATGCAGTATCGAAACTGCCTAGGCAATATGAGAGACTCCTAGGCATTTACGAGAGTGTCAGGCAGCTTCAAAACTGCCTAGGCAATATGACATTTAGGAGAGCGTCAGGCAGTTTTTAATCTGCCTAGGCAGTTTTTAATCTGCCTAGGCCGTTTCGAACCAGCCCAGTTAATGTGGAGAACATCACAGTCAACTGAAACGGATGACGCTTTAGCACATGGCGGGAAGAGGCCTATACAGTTCGGATTGTTTCTGATTACAATTGTTTTACAGAGCACCTTTTGTATTTGCACTATAAGAGCTCAAGATATGCATACAAATTAAAGCATGAAACATAAGGCAACGCCATTACAAATGGCCTATTTCATGGCTCGATCCAATTTTATATTTGAATGTTCGTCTAAAACAGTGTCACTTCTACTCAGGCTTGTCCGAACTGAACATTTTGATAACAAATTCGCGCCTTAAATTTTACAAAGTACGCAACAATCAAGGCGCGCGCAAATACATCTCACACAAAGAGTTTCATTTGTTTGAGTGCTGAAACACTTAAGACACCGCGTGCTTACCCCCTCCCCAGTTTCGGCACGCGCTCGCTTGCTCATTCTGGCAGCAGGAGAACGAGCTTGCTGATTGGACTCTTGAAAATGGAGGTATTCGTCTGAACTTCCGCCACGCGCACATAGCCTCTGGCCTCCGGATACACATTCGCTACTCTTCCCATTTCCCACATGTTTCGTGGCGCGTTGGAGTCCACCAAAAGAACGACATTGTTCTCATGCAAATTCCGCTGAGGCTGATTCCACTTCTGCCTTGTTTGAAGAGATTGCACGAACCCCTTCTTCCACCGGTGCGTCGCGAGATGCTGAACTAATTTCCACCGTTTTCTGGAGTACGAGTCCTCTTCTGAGGATATTCCAATGACTATTACCGGTGCTAATGTCTGCGCCGAACGGAATAGAAGCAGGCGATTGGGTGTCAGTGCCTCTAAGTCCTTAGGATCATCGGATACAGGTGTGACTGGGCGTCCATTTAGTATGTTCTCTACTTCACACATAAAAGTCGACGGGCCCTCATCATCCAATGTATGCTGATGCAGCATAGAGTTCAATATTGTCCTCGTTTCGCGTATCAAGCGCTCCCACGTTCCTCCATGGTGGGAGGCACCTGGCGCGTTAAATATCCACTTTGCTTCCTTTTGGAGAAGCTCTTCTTCAATTTGTTGCTGATTCCATTTAAGAATCTCATCCTTCAGCTCCCGACGGGCTCCCACGAAGTTTGTGCCGTTGTCGCATCGTATTATTTTCACGGACCGCCGTCTTGCCATGAAAAGACGCAACGCATTGATGAATACATGTGTCGTCAGAGAATGCACGATTTCCAGATGTACGACACGAATTTTCTGACACGAAGATTACACTGAATCTTTTCTCCATGGCCCGACCTCTCTTAACGTAGAAAGGCCCGAACAAATCGGCTCCAGTGACTGCGAATGGCGTCAAGTCTGGGGTGACGCGGTCCGGCGGAAGACCTGCCATCTTCTGTGTCAGAGGCCGGCCGTGCAATCTGCGACAGACAACGCAACGGGAGAGCACGCGACGCCCCGTGGCAACGGGAGAGCACGCGACGCACCGCGGCAACGGGAGAGCACGCGACGGACCGCGGCAACGGGAGAGCACGCGACGCACCGCGGCAACGGGAGAGCACGCGACGGACCGCGGCAACGGGAGAGCACGCGACGCCCCGCGGCAACGGGAGAGCACGCGACGGACCGCGGCAACGGGAGAGCACGCGACGCACCGCGGCAACGGGAGAGCACGCGACGCACCGCGGCAACGGGAGAGCACGCGACGCCCCGCGGCAACGGGAGAGCACGCGACGCACCGCGGCAACGGGAGAGCACGCGACGCACCGCGGCAACGGGAGAGCACGCGACGCACCGCGGCAACGGGAGAGCACGCGACGCACCGCGGCAACGGGAGAGCACGCGACGCACCGCGGCAACGGGAGAGCACGCGACGCACCGCGGCAACGGGAGAGCACGCGACGCACCGCGGCAACGGGAGAGCACGCGACGCACCGCGGCAACGGGAGAGCACACGACGCACCGCGGCAACGGGAGAGCACGCGACGCACCGCGGCAACGGGAGAGCACGCGACGCCCCGCGGCAACGGGAGAGCACGCGACGCCCGCGGCAACGGGAGAGCACGCGACGCACCGCGGCAACGGGAGAGCACGCGACGCACCGCGGCAACGGGAGAGCACGCGACGCACCACGGCAACGGGAGAGCACGCGACGCCCCGCGGCAACGGGAGAGCACGCGACGCCCCGCGGCAACGGGAGAGCACGCGACGCACCGCGGCAACGGGAGAGCACGCGACGCACCGCGGCAACGGGAAAGCACGCGACGCCCCGCGGCAACGGGAGAGCACGCGACGCCCCGCGGCATCCCCATGAATAATCCAGAACCGTTCCCTTATCGTCGACAGGACATTCAGACGCCCACTGTGACCGATTCGTCGACAGGACATTCAGACGCCCACTGTGACCGATTCGTCGACAGGACATTCAGACGCCCACTGTGACCGATTCGTCGACAGGACATTCAGACGCCCACTGTGACCGATTCGTCGACAGGACATTCAGACGCCCACTGTGACCGATTCATCGACAGGACATTCAGACGCCCACTGTGACCGATTCGTCGACAGGACATGCAGACGCCCACTGTGACCGATTCGTCGACAGGACATTCAGACGCCCACTGTGACCGATTCGTCGACAGGACATTCAGACGCCCACTGTGACCGATTCGTCGACAGGACATTCAGACGCTCACTGTGACCGATTCGTCGACAGGACATTCAGACGCCCACTGTGACCGATTCGTCGACAGGACATTCAGACGCCCACTGTGACCGATTCGTCGACAGGACATTCAGACGCCCACTGTGACCGATTCGTCGATAGGACATTCAGACGCCCACTGTGACCGATTCGTCGACAGGACATTCAGACGCCCACTGTGACCGATTCGTCGACAGGACATGCAGACGCCCACTGTGACCGATTCGTCGACAGGACATGCAGACGCCCACTGTGACCGATTCGTCGATGTACGTCCGATATGATTAGATCGGTTACATGCGACTTCGATGGCAGAATCGCTGGATGCCTGGTTTCCAACGCGTAGGCTCGTCTGAACCTACCGCCGACTCTCAGCACGCCGTCCAACGCGTAGGCTCGTCTGAACCTACCGCCGACTCTCAGCACACCGTCCAACGCGTATGCTCGACTGAACCTACCGCCGACTCTCAGCACACCGTCCAACGCGTAGGCTCGACTGAGCCTACCGCCGACTCTCAGCACACCGTCCAACGCGTAGGCTCGACTGAGCCTACCGCCGACTCTCAGCACACCGTCCAACGCGTAGGCTCGACTGAACCTACCGCCGACTCTCAGCACACCGTCCAACGCGTAGGCTCGACTGAGCCTACCGCCGACTCTCAGCACACCGTTCTCACAGACCGGATCTAGTTGATGGATAGAACTTCTTTTCTTGATTCGCTTATTCTCGGGTGAGCTCAGAGCGACCAATTATTCCGAGAAGAGCGATGTTTGAACGTACTTGACGATGTGCGTCTCAGCGTCTGAAATTTCTTCAACCGTTCTTCAACCGCCTCCAGATATGTTTACACCGCCTTGACCGATACATTTTCCGCTCGCTTGCTTTTCTCCTTTCTTGGTGCGATGTCGCAAGACCTGCTTCAATCGCATGTCGTATGCTACGGCTCTTTTCAGCCGATACCAGCTGGAGTAATGCTGCAGCAATTTGTCTGTTGGCCTTGGCTCGATGGAAGGTTCTGACACCAGCTTTGATTTCTTCACTTCTGGGTCATCATCTGCCACTGCCTCGATTTCCACGAATGGCTGTTTCGGCCATTCAATTTCAGGGAGCCGGAGGAACTCGGGACCACAGATCCACTTGGACTCATTTAGGAACTTTTCCACCGTTATGCTTCTCGAAGCTTCGTCAGCAGGATTTGACTTCGATTTACGCATTTCCACTGCCCATGTCGTCGCTGCTTTAGTGGATGAAACCAACACGATTGGCTACGTATGTATGATATCTGCTTGTTTTGTTCCTGATGTACCGAAGCACAGTCGTGCCATCTGTCCAGAAAGTCACTGAGTTCACTTCTGTTTCAAGTTCTTCGTTCAGGATCAGATCGAGACAAACTGCTACAGTCGCAGCAGTGAGTTCCATGCGCGGTATGGTGACGCTGTTTAGCGGTGCCACGCGGGCCATTCCGATGAGAAAGGCGCGTCGGATTCTTCCATGATCATCCACTTGTCGGAGGTATGATACCGCGCCGTATCCGGACTGGCTCGAGGCAGCGAAGTGGTGTATCTGTGAAGATACCACACGACCGAAATCTGCCGGTTTCACGCACCGTTCTACGCTGAAGTGTTCCAGATCATGAAGCGAAGAGTGCCACTGAACCTTGTTACAGGGGCACTAGAATGACGTCATACCAGCCAAACTTCAGCTTACACAGTTCTTGAAGGATCAATTTTGGAACCATCAGGACTGGAGTAGCGATTCCTAGCGGGTCAAAGAAGGAACTTGTTGCTGAGAGAATCCCTCGTCTTGTGAATGGTTTTGGCTTGCTCTGCAGCCTAAACTTGAACTTATCTTGCTGAAAGTCCCAGAGGACGCCGAGTGCACGCTCCGTCATTGTGTCGCACCCGAGCTCAGCGCTTTTCATGCCTTCTGTTTTGTCGTGGTCTGGCAGCGATTCTGTCACTTCTGGTCGATTGCTCACGAATTTGGTGAGATTAAATCCTCCTTCTGTACACATTTGCTTCAGCTCATCGACCAGCTTCACTGTCCCCTCTCTGTGTTTTTTTTTGTGTACATACTTCAGACAGTCACCAATGCACAATGAGCCTTCAACAGTTTGTGCTGCTTCTGGACTGATGTTGTAGTTGTCTATCGCACATTTCTTTAATGCAAAGTTGGCGCAGCCCGGAGATGATACACTGCCGAAGATATACTTTTTCATTGAAACTCTTGTAGTTCTTGCGATGTATCTCCGTCTGGCCACCATAGGAACCTCAAGAAGTTGACGTCACTTGCCGGCATCAGCTACACGTAACCCTGTCACTATTCGACTTTTTACACAGGATTGCTTGTGCGTTCTACTGTGGTGATCGTCAGCAAGGTGTCCTCTCCAGCCTGTCCCAACTTATCTCTCAAATCTTCAGTGATGAAGGTGCTTTGGCTGCCATTATCCAAAAAAGCGTATGTCTGGACAGGGGCTCTGCCAGAGACGCTTACTTGCACTGGCAAAACGGAGAGCACTGTGCCTGAATCATCAGACTTGGTCCCGCCACAAATATTCGGCTTGCTTTGTTGAGAGACGGCCGTCTTATTCTCGTTACCGTTATCCTTAGGGACCATAGAACTGGTAGTCGGTTTGAGTTCCACGTGCAACAACGTTAGGTGCCTCTTGTTGCACTGATGGCATTGCATCCGCTTCTTACAATGTTTTGATACGTGGTTCGGGCGTAGACACGCAAAACACAGACGCTTCTCCTTTATTTTTTCCATTCTCGCCGACATGACCATTTCAAGCAAAACAGGGCATGATTAAATAGCATGACCTTCGTCACGCACGAGGCACTACACGTTGGACTCTGTAGCAGAGTTGAAGAATGTTGATTTGGATGGTTTTCCGTAGCCTGGTTTGGCTTCTACCATTTATTTCACTTCGAACACAGGGTCGCTGGCAATTTGAACTTGTTGTTCCACAAACGTGACCACATCGCCAAAATCCTTCTTTAAAAAAATCTTCCTATTTTCATTAGAAACCTCGAAGACCAGTTGACGCCACTTGTCTTGCAGTTGAGAAGGCAGCTTGCCAACGATCTTTTGAAGGTTCTTCGGATGATTCACTTCGCTCAGAGCTCCCAGAGATTCCATTGCGTTTTGCAGCTTCTCATCAGGATTGAGCAATCTTCAAGACCATCAACATCTAACGATTTCATCTGAGGCCACGAAAGGATCTTCTCAACATATGCAGCCGATATTCGATGCGCATCACCGTACTTGCGGTCTAATGCCGCCCTGGCATCTTTATAACCTCGGTCTGGCTGTAGATGCATGTATCCTTTCACTATTTCTTGCGGCTTTCCCACCGTGCTTTGCTGAAGGAAATACAGCCGCTCAGCATCGTCGTCTGTTTGTGTCTATCCGGCTAATGCAGGAACGGATAAACATGGGATACTCCATCAGATCGCCGTTGTTTTATTTCGGTCTTTGGCAGTAAGTTGCTGCGTTGCTGGCGCAGAATTGGTTCTGTCATTTGCCGAACTTCTGGTTCACTCTGCATGCTGAGAGTGCCAGCTTCGGCGTGCGAGTTTTGTGAAGAAAGACGGTGGTGCTGTTCTTGCTGTTCGGGCATTATATTAACTGTTGTGTACCGATTTTCCAACATTTCGCTGGCAGCGAAAGATTGCCCCGGGCATCGCTGGCCGCCATCTCTTCTTCTATCTCTAATTGCTCACGTCGCAGTTTGAGCTGTAATTCTACCTCCAGCAAACGCTGTTTTTCTTGCAAAACTCGCGCTCGCGCCTTAGCTCGGCCTTCTTTGCCGCTTCAACGGGTCTGTTTGTCTTGATAAAGCTTGATGTTGAGTTAGTTGAAGTTTGTGATGCGCTGTCGTCTGACGTTTTCTGGCGTTTTCTGATGGCGTTTTCTGATGCTGAGTTTGCAGATTTTCGATTAGAGTGTCTTTTGTTCCTGCCGTTGGAAGTCCCATTTCTTTCAGCAAAGTCTTCATCACTTCTTTCGTTTTCGACTTGTATGATATCTTGATTGTTGATGATTGAATAATTGCACATGGATTAGCTAGCGGCGGCAGCAGCACTAAGCAAGTTAGCTCTGTCGTAGCGCATTAAGCAGTCGGCAGCAGGCACTAAGCACTAAGCATGAGCTCGCATTTATCATACAACTTATAAACTTTAACTCGCCTTATGCGAATTGTGCGAATGCAGGCTATGAATTCGCCTTATGCGAATTTATAAATCTTTGCACTTCAACTTTTCGTGCTTATATCTTTAAGTTAATTCATATATTATTTACTTTATAAGATTATTGTTTTAGACTAAATATACAGTTCGGATTGTTTCTGGTTACAATTGTTTTACAGAGCACCTTTTGTATTTGCACTATAAGAGCTCAAGATATGCATACAAATTAAAGCATGAAACATAATGCAACGCCATTACAAATGGCCTATTTCATGGCTCGATCCAATTTTCTATTTGAATGTTCGTCTAAAACAGTGTCACTTCTACTCAGGCTTGTCCGAACTGAACATTTTGATCACAAATTCGCGCCTTAAATTTGACAAAGTACGCACAAATCAAGGCGCGCACACATACATCTCACACAAAAAGTTGCATTTGTTTGCGTGCTGAAACACTTTACCCGCGCCGTGCCGGTGCTCGGCGTCACCTTCGCCGTGCCGGGGGGGGGGGGGGGGCTTGTAGTTTAGACACCCCCCTCTAACTCGAAAACTAAAAGGCTTGGAAAAGGGCATTCGAAGGCCGTCGACAAGCACATTCGAAACTCCTCATATATTTTTCCTAAAACCAATATTGAGGTCACCAGAGGTTATCGAAGGTCAAATTTTCCAGTTTTAGGACTTCGCTCCAGAAACCCCCAGATATCACAGGAACTATGATAGCTAAGAAGAAACGGAAAAACAATGGAAAGTGTTTGAAACATGCCATCTGCATAGTGTTCTCAGATTTGAGCCCAGATCAATAGTTTAGTCTCCAGAGCTCATCAAATGTCAAAAAGGCATTTTTTTACAAAACAGTTTTGCACGAATAGCTTTTTATTTAAAAACGACAAGGGAATAATTTTGATGCCATCGTGTTTGTCTCGTCAAGGCGCTTGGACTCATGCTGGTGTTGATCAGGTTAGTTCAACTTACAAATTTGACCTCAGGTTAAGGTTAGCCCTCGCCCTACGGCAGTTTTTTTCACCTTCACCCTACGGGGGAGGGGGGGCTGACAGGCCCCCTGTTAACTTCCAAACCAAGCAACTTAAAGCAATGCGGTAAGAACCAGCATGTTTCCTGTCATGAGAGGAATCTAACAGTATGCGATTTTTAGGTTTCAGGTCAACGGGTGACCTTCCAGGTCAAGTGAATGACCTCGGATTTACCACGTCCAGAACAGCGATTTTGCTCTTCAGAAAACCTAAAAATTATAAATTGATAAATGTAAATAAAAGGCATATTCCTAGACAAGTTTTGGCTCAGAAATCCAAAATGTAATTATTTGTTCGTATCTTGTCCAAAAATGTCAAAAAAAATAATTAAAAAAATGACGTCATCAGTTTCTTACACTTAGGAAGCCATCACCTAGTCAATAATGGAGATATTTGTTTGAAATTTGGTATGAGTATGGTTCATACTCAGTTCTCTCAGATGTATTCCGGTTTTTCTGATATCTTTGAAAATTTTGATTTTGTGGGGATATTTCCCAAAAACATCTGTTTTTTTATTTTAGTGGTCAAAAACCCAAAATTTTGAAAATCCGAGATTGCCATTTTAAAGAGAATGCCATTTTGTATCTTTGGTGAATTGAGCTTGCAACTTTCTTTAAAACTCTGTTTTCTACGATTTTTCAAATATTTCTCATTTTTTACCAACATGACATCATCAAAACATTATTATCTCCCAAAATACTTAACCAATGTCAAATTAATTCTTAATGCCTACGTATAATTGTTGTAAACTCAGCTACCAAAAATTTCAGCAAGATACACTCCATGTGTCAAAAGTATTCAAAAAAACCTCAGGGGGGAGGCCTGCCAGGCCCCCCCCCCCCCCTCTCGTAGGGCGAGGGTTAATTGTTGACCCAAGTAGGTCATGTTGCATATGGGAAGACGTGCCTCGACGAGACAAACGCATATGTGTCAATTTCACTTCTCTATCGTCATGTCGAGAGTTGCTGACATACAACTGTTGGTGACCTCGGATGACCTCGGCTGACCCTGTAGGGGTCACTGAACAAAAATGGCGCCTAGGTCATCAATAATGGCCTATAATAACATGATCCAGAAGGAATTAGACTGATTTAATGGGTATCCTTGGAATAGGAAGCATTTTAATATTTCCCCATTGACTTATAATGGGGAGGTCACGAAATTGAGCCGACCTTATGTCGCCGATATAACAAATCCAAGATAAATTAATTGTAGATATATGTGACCTTATGAAATCTTGTAAGTGTAAAATCGATCATCCAAAAACTGTGACTGTTGTACGACCACAAGTTTTTTTTTGGAGGTTGGATCACGTGACCTGGTCTGGTGACCTGACCTGAGATGACCCGATGTATTTTGTTTACATAATGTGCGCAATTGATGCCCAAGCAGCTGTGCCAAAAACGGCGGCGCTGCGCGCCGCCGTTTTTCCGCTATCCTTGAAAAACTGAGGGGGGGGGGGGTCTAAACGCTCCCCCCCCGGCACGTCGCGGGTTAAGGCCGCGTACTGGGTTCCGCCAGAAGTGTTTCGATCTTTTGTTGGATTATGTGTCAGTTACGCTTAATATTTTCAACATTTGCAAATTATGGACGATTCCACCTATTATTGCATTGCTTGGTCATTCAAACACATGCAATATATCTGTTGGCAAAGAACAACACCATGCATTACTGTGAGAGTTGTGCCGTCCCAATCCGCCAAGAAAACAAGCGGATCTGCTGAAGGAATAGTGATGTTAATATGTCTGAATCTGTGGATGCTAGAATATATGACATAAATATGCTACCAGTTAGAATGTTGGGATGTAACTGTGAAAATTAACCCAAATGGTTAGGATCATACAGCTTGCGCACCGTTCCGTTCCCGTTCCCGTTCCGTTCCCGTTCCGTTCCCGTTCCGTTCCCGTTCCGTTCCCGTTCCGTTCCCGTTCCGTTCCCGTTCCGTTCCCGTTCCGTTCCCGTTCCGTTTCCGTTCTGTTCCCGTTCCGTTCCCGTTCCGTTCCTGTTCCCGTTCCGTTGCCGTTGCCGTTGCCGTTGCCGTTGCCGTTGCCGTTGCCGTTGCCGTTCCCGTTCCGTTCCCGTTCCGTTATGCACCCTAGCGACCCCGTTTCTTGACACTGCACGTTGTTGAAATGTCACCTAGATTATGTGAAAATTGCATCTATATACTCGCCGTCTACCTACTGTCTCATCCACAAACACAAGTGGATATCTATATTACTATTTGATAAGCGTCTGTCTGTCAGTCTGTCTGTCTCTCCGGAACGAATTTAACACAGTAAAGCGGCAGTTCTACATTGCAGTACCACATTGCTATAAGCACGTGATGTACGTGATTACCGAGCGGGCGCGAAGCGCCCGTGAGGTTTCTCGTCAACTTACTAGACAAATTTACATTTGACCCGGCCCGACCCGGCCATACAGACGCTTTTTTCGGAAGCTAATAACTTTGCATCCACTGCTCCCATTGAGATTGGGTCTTCACCTTCGGATAGGTCCATCCAATCAATTTTGTTTTTGGTATGTTGCGTTCTGATAGATGTGGTACCACAGCGCGTGGCAGTTGGCAAACGCGAATGTTGAAATGAACAAAATACCTTGCTAAAATGATTTTTGATCAAAAATGGCTGTATTATTCTAAGCATTGATGTATACGCTGAAGCATCCAGCGCTCAGGACGCACTCCCTTTTGGCTGATTTGGAAAGGACATCATGAATAATTTAATACAACGTAATTTTTATGTTGGCATGCCTTGCGGCCTGGCAATTTTTCTGGAGGACTAAAATGACTGTTACTACCACGTGTGCTCCCTTACCGTTTCATATTTCAAACCTGTTTTAGCTTTACCAGAGCGCGCTCGCTCGGTCATCGCCCACAAAGGCGTTTTACTGGTTTTAAGATTCTCAAACGAGTTTACGGATACTACCGAGTGGTGTAAATTTCGTACATTTCCGACGCATTTGATACGATAGTTACAGACAGTTTTAGCTTGTGCAGTTTTGGGAGAAGGTTTGTGCTGTAACTAACATAGAAGGAGGTGTTAAGAAATATTTTACCGTAAAAAAACAGTTTACGGATACGAGTTTTACATCGCTTCACTCCAGTCGAAAGCCAATCAGATCCGACCACGGATACTACAGTGCCACAACCAATGAGAAGCAACCACGAAATCACTGCGAAACGAAGGTCATCGACATACGGTACGGCATATATCAATGAACATATACGCTAAGCCGGGGTGGAGTTTTCACGAATTTATCGGGTGTATAACGGGTGCCATAGGTGTTCCACGGGTATAATAGGTGAGTGCCGGGTATAACGGGGTTATCACGTGTTCCACAGGGGCACAACGGGTATTACGGGTGTATGTCGGGCACCGTAGGTTTTTTACGGGTACTTCGGGTGTATGACGGGTACAAAAACGTATTATAGGTACGACAGGTGTCACGGGTAGTATGGGTTATCAATCTCCAATTGCCTACCACTGGCTTGCACCACCACTTGACACCAGTAATCGCCCAGCGGAGCGGACGGGTTAGCACTAGTTTTTACTGATGGAGGCATCCGCGTAGAAACCTGTTAAGTCATGCGTGCATTGTTCAGATCGACTATGTTCGACTTACAGGAGCGCAGCTTTCAGGAATAATGCATCACCATTCGTAGATACGGCCTGATCACCAGCAGCACCAAGCTGGGCTCGTCACGTGACCGCGCAGAGGCTGGAGTCGTGCATCGTCAGGCAGTTTCGAAACTGTCTAGGCAGTTTTGATACTGCCTGGCAGTTTCAAACTGCCTGGATTTTCAGGCAGTTTGCAAACTGCCTAGGTCTTCAGGCAGTTTCTAAACAGCCTGAATTGAGCCAGGCAGTTTCGAAACAGCCTGAATTGAGCCAGGCAGTTTCGAAACAGCCTGAATTGAGCCAGACAGTTTCGAAACAGCCTGAATTGAGCCAGACAGTTTCGGAACAGCCTGAATTGAGCCAGGCAGTTTCGAAACTGCCTGAGTTTTCATATTGCCATATACCATACACAAGGGAGTGTTTTTAAATAAGTTTAAGTGCGACTGGGGCTTTTTAAATCCCATCAACACTCACTTTGTAAGGATGACTCACTGTAGCATCAAACATGCAATTCAGCGCATTTTAATGTGCGGTGGTGTGCAACTTCTTTGGTGCAGTCTTAAAACAACACTATTCCGCCTCTCGTCTAGACAGCGATAATATTTTTCCTCTGTATAACCTTCGAGCCAACACCGTCTACTGAAGGCAGGGTTCACCTTCTGTCTATCTCACCGTCTACTGAAGGCAGGGTTCACCTCATGTCTATCTCACCGTCTACTGAAGGCAGGTTTCACCTCATGTCTATCTCACCGTCTACTGAAGGCAGGTTTCACCTCATGTCTATCTCACCGTCTACTGAAGGCAGGTTTCACCTCATGTCTATCTCACCGTCTACTGAAGGCAGGTTTCACCTCCTGTCTATCTCACCGTCTACTGAAGGCAGGGTTCACCTCATGTCTATCTCACCGTCTACTGAAGGCAGACTTCACCTCCTGTCTATCTCACCGTCTACTGAAGGCAGGCTTCACCTCATGTCTATCTCACCGTCTACTGAAGGCAGGTTTCACCTCATGTCTATCTCACCGTCTACTGAAGGCAGGTTTCACCTCATGTCTATCTCACCGTCTACTGAAGGCAGGGTTCACCTCATGTCTATCTCACGGTCTACTGAAGGCAGGGTTCACCTCCTGTATATCTCACCGTCTACTGAAGGCAGGGTTCACCTCATGTCTATCTCACCGTCTACTGAAGGCAGACTTCACCTCCTGTCTATCTCACCGTCTACTGAAGGCAGGGTTCACCTCCTGTATATCTCTCCGTCTACTGAAGGCAGGGTTCACCCCATGTCTATCTCACCGTCTACTGAAGGCAGGGTTCACCCCCTGTCTATCTCACCGGTATATCTCACGGTCTACTGAAGGCAGGGTTCACCTCCTGTATATCTCACCGTCTACTGAAGGCAGGGTTCACCTCATGTCTATCTCACCGTCTACTGAAGGCAGACTTCACCTCCTGTCTATCTCACCGTCTACTGAAGGCAGGGTTCACCTCCTGTATATCTCACCGTCTACTGAAGGCAGGGTTCACCTCATGTCTATCTCACCTTCTACTGAAGGCAGGGTTCACCTCCTGTATATCTCACCGTCTACTGAAGGCAGGGTTCACCTCATGTCTATCTCACCGTCTACTGAAGGCAGACTTCACCTCCTGTCTATCTCACCGTCTACTGAAGGCAGGGTTCACCTCATGTCTATCTCACCTTCTACTGAAGGCAGGGTTCACCTCCTGTATATCTCACCGTCTACTGAAGGCAGGGTTCACCTCCTGTATATCTCACCGTCTACTGAAGGCAGGTTTCACCTCCTGTATATCTCACCGTCTACTGAAGGCAGGGTTCACCTCCTGTATATCTCACCGTCTACTGAAGGCAGGCTTCACCTCCTGTCTATCTCACCGTCTACTGAAGGCAGGGTTCACCTCCTGTCTATCTCACCGTCTACTGAAGGCAGGGTTCACCTCCTGTATATCTCACCGTCTACTGAAGGCAGGTTTCACCTCATGTCTATCTCACGGTCTACTGAAGGCAGGGTTCACCTCCTGTCTATCTCACCTTCTACTGAAGGCAGGGTTCACCTCCTGTATATCTCACCGTCTACTGAAGGCAGGGTTCACCTCCTGTCTATCTCACGAACACACATACGGAAACAGCGATTGCTTCTGCATTGTATGCAAAGATCGAAGAATATTACATAACACACAAATATCACAGAAGCGTCCGCCCAACCTAATTTCAATCCAGGTACGTTTCAATGCATTGTATCGGCATCACATAGCCTGTCTCTTACCAGGCACTAAGCTGGTGAATATTTATCTCAGATCTGTGACGGGTCTGAATGTGAGTATACATCAGACTCAAATGTGAACTCCGTGAGTTGTAGATACATAACAAGATGTCCTGAATGGCACGAAAGCGTTGCTTTTCAGTCTTAAAGTATGTGCATGGAGTAAATATTTAGTTGTTGGAATATGGAATCTTCAAAGCTTCAAACAACACTTATGAACGGTGTAAGATAATTGTGAAACAGGTGGAAAAATGTTACGTGTTTGGCCTGGCGTTTTTTCGGCTGTTCTGCAGAATTCTTCCATTGTTATCAGTCATGTATATCATATCAAGAGTGCATGTCCGAATATCCAGTTGCCACCGACCACTGCGATCATGCACTTCTAGATGAGAAGATGATGTCACTTCTGCAGATAACAGTTTGAAAAATAGAGATTCAAGTTATCTCACTTCATTTTTTTTCAACAGCAATCTCTACTTGCGCTACTTTCGTGTAAGATCTGACCAAATTAGCCATGTACCGAGTCTTTGACTATGCAAACTATGATGATGATGATGATCATCATCATCATGTTTATCGAACATAAATTAGACACAATATGAAAGTAAATCAGAAAGGTGCAAAGGCAAAAAACGCTTAAATCAAAGCACCCTGCCTGAAAAGAAGGATAAATGGTTAAACTGCTACCGCCACCACGGCACAGCTCGCTCTGGTGTTGGTTCAAACCCCACACTCTCCTCCGGGCATCAGCAAATCGCTTGGAATTTATCAAGACATTTTGAAAATGCAAGGCCACCGACCGCCCGCCGCAGCCGGTAAGCCCTGTCCCGTATAGTAACATTTGTGGTTGATCCTTGGGTGATTTATTTCCAAAGGCAGGAAGTAATGTTTGGGAGATGCTGTTCAACAAAATGTCTCTCTGCTCCGTATGATTTTGACATGAAGGACGAAATTACTAATAGTTTCATTGCGATGTCCGCATTGTCAAGAAGACGTTGTTGTTTTCTGAATACTAAATACATGATAATTAAAATCAGTCATATCCATTATTTTTTCCATTACATCGATTATCCATTACATATTTTGCCTCGCGTGCAAAATATTTCCCTTTTGTATCCAACAGTGAAGTAAATGGGTGGATCGGACGCTCCCTGCAGGTGCTCGCAGAGCTGCTGTTTGAAAGCGGAGTGTGTACAATGGTGTGTTGTGCGGGGCAGTTTGTTCCATTGTGTGCAAGTTGTGGGGAAAATTACTTGTGGTATGATGATGTGCGGCTGGGGGTTGTAGTGTGCATGCTAGCATTTCTGAGTTGGCTGTTGGTGTCTTGAGCTCAAGTGTTTGGCATGATTGCTGTGATGTAGTTTGGGCAACGTTGTCCTGGGTCGTTCAGTTTGTGATAGAGCGTTAATCTGTTTAAACGTCGTCTCTTTGTTAGTCTGTCCCATCCCAGTTCTGTCCGTAGTTTGTCAGAGAGCGTCCTGAATAATCAAAGTCCTGTCCTGAATAAAGGGTAACCAGTCTTGCAGCCCTGTTTTGTAATGTCTCGAGTCTTGTCGCATCTTGATTGTTATGTGTCCGTCGTAGATGGCGTCGCAGTAGTCGAAATGAGGCCTAATGTATACTTTGTATATTTTATCTAGAATTGGTATTGGTATGCGTTTTTAAATGCTATACAGAGGACTCAGGGTTTTGTTTATTTTGTGACATATTGTGTTTATGTGTTGGTGAAAGCGGAGGTCTTTAGAGAAAGTCATGCCAAGGTGCGTGTGATCGTCATGAATTAGCACTGGATCACCTCCGAATGTCAGTGTCGGCGATTAATTCTCTTATTTGTATGAGAATGTCTGCTGAATGTTGTTTGCGGTGATGTAATCCATTCTCTACCGTACTATATTTCGCCGAGGTCGTGCTGCAATGATTGTTGAGTCGCGAGTAAGTCTGCCGTTGTATGTGAGGCGTATAGAGCGATGTGTCGTCAGCAATGAAAATAATGTCATTTTTAGTATTGTTTGAGGAGTTCGTCTAGATATATGAGTGCAAGTAATGATCCCAGTACAGAGCCCTGCGGACCGTCAGCGTTTATGAACTGAGTCGTCGAAAAGGTGTCCTGTATTCGTACTCGCTGTCGTCTCTCTCCAAGTATGATGTAAACCAGTAGGTACAACAGTCAGCCAGTGATCCCAAAGTCATGTTTACACTTGTATAGTAGACCCTGATGCCATATTTTGTCAAAATATTTGGAAATGTTGAGATATACAGCAGTGAAGTTACGTCCTGAGTCAAGATATTTGTATAGGTTGTGAGTCAAATATAGTAGTTGTTGCTGAGTGCTATGGCGCTGTTTGTATCCACTTTGTTTGTCAGAGAGAAGAGAATGCTCAGTAAAATGACCATACACCTTTCTGTATACTATTTTTTCAAAAACTTCGGAAGGGGCCGAAAGAATACTAATTGGCCGATAACAAGAACAATCCGAAGGAGAACCTTTGTTTTGTCATATTGGTTTTACGTGTGTTTCTTTAAATCTACTTGGAAATTTTCCTGACTAGGGACTTGTTAAATAATTTTGATAATGGTTTAGAGATCAAAAGTGCAATCAGTTTCAGCAATTTTACTGTTATTTCATCTGGGCCGGTTGACTTGTTTGGGTCTAGGGAGTTGAGAATGCAGATAGCCTCTTACTCGGATGTGACAATATTTTCCAGTGAGGGCAATGGTAGTGTATGAGCTTTGTTTTGTGTGGGTGTGCGAGTCTCCGGAATATTAAGGGTAGATTGAGCAGCAAAGTGGTCCTTTAATAGCGTCGCCTTTTCGTCGTCGTCAGTAATGATGTCGCCGTTGTCTGATTGGAGAGGTGGGATGGTCGTGTACGTCCTGTGATGGTGCGTAATGTTTGATGGTATTTGTAGGGGTTTTGTTTTTGTGCCACTAATTTGTGTACTTGGTTTTGTATATTCGTCTTTTAGTCGTCTGTTGATGGATGTTACTAAGTTTCTTTGGTATCTCCATCTATTCCAATTAAAATCACACTGAGTTCGTTTTGCAATTTTGAATAATCTGTCGCGTTTTCGAATGTTTCGCTTTAATTCAAAGGTGACCCAAGGTTTTTGTTTGGATTTATTTGCTTTTGGGTTTAATTGGAATCGAGGCAAATGCGGCGTCGTGAATAGCAGATATATATATAGGTCTGTCGCTGTATCTAAATCATTGTCCAAAATACGTGCCCAGTCAGTGTTTCGCGGAAGAATGGCGAGTAAAGGGGCGTTTAATTTGTAATATCCCAAACATATGTATGTGTTGGTTCTGTGTTTTCAGGAGGCGGTGTTAGTCGAACTGTCGCGTATATTGGAAAGTGATCAAGGTGGGAGAATGATGAAAGAGTGCCACTATCAGTGATTCAGTTACCGTTGTGCCATGCCATGATGAGAGAATCACCATGCCTGGTGCCTGGTGTCATGATTACGTGACATTAAATGTGTTTGTAATGGTTCGGCACGATGGTATCTATACCTATTGAGACTTCTTAGAGTATCTGCTGTCTGAACAACTTATTAACGCTCGCCCTACGGGAGTTTTTCACCTTCGCCCTACGAGGGAGGGCTTGACGGCCCTTGTTAACTTCCCAACCAAGCAACTTAGAGCAATACAGTAAGAACCAGCATGGTGCCTGTCATGAGAGGAATCTAACAGTATGCGATTTTTAGGTTTCATGTCAACAGGTAACCTTCCAGGTCAAGTGAATGACCTCGGATCGACCACGTCCAGAACAGCGATTTTGCTCCGTCAGAAAACCTCAAAATTGGAAATTGATAAATGTAAATAAAAAAGGCATGTTCCTAGACCATTTTTGTCTCGGAAATACATACAAGGTAATTATTTGTTCGTATTATGTAAAAAAAAACGTCAAAAAAAGTTATTAAAAAATGACGTCATGAGTTTCTTACACTCAGGGAGCGACCACTCAGTCAAAAATACAGATATTGCTTTGAAATTTGGTTTGGGTATTTTCCATACTCAATTATCTCACACATATTCCTGTTTTTCTAACATCTTTGAAAATTTTGATTTTGTAGTGATTTTTCCAAAACAATCAGTTTTATTTTTATTTTAGGGGTCAAAAACCCATTTTCTTTTGGAAATCTGAGAACGCCATTAAAAAAATATATTTTGTATCTTTGGTGAATAGCGTTTGCAATTTGCTTTAAAACTCTGTTTTCTACAATGTTTCAAATATCTATCGTTTTCCCACGAACATGCCGTCATCAAAACATGAGTATCTCCAAAATTTCTTAACCAATTTTTTTTTCTTCTTCAGCATACGTATAATAGTTGTAAACTCAGCTACTGAAAATTTCAGCAAGATGTACCGCATGTGTAAAAAGTTATATACAAAACTCAGAGTGGGGGGGGGGGGGCTGTCAGGCGAGGGTTAACTAAAACTAAAAATTTAGTTAACCTTCGCCCCGTAGGGCGAGGGTTAACTAAAAATATATATAATCATGCCACTCAATGCAGTCTCCAAACACCTGGCTGCAAAATAATGAAGATTACGGGCTGCGTTTGACACCGCCGAAAACACCTCCATCATACAAAACAATAGCCCAATCATCTTCATTTTTGCGCGGTCTCACTGCTGCATCTGCAGCGGTGCGCTGGCTGCGTGCGGGGTGGGTTGGATTCCGCAGACAATTACCATACCTCCGGCTGGTGCCGGCTGCCGTTGACAGCTGATCAGGGCTGCGTGCTGAGAGACAGGGATCTGACGCGCCGCCGGCTGCTGGGGGGTGGCGTGAGGCTCCTCCTCTCCGGCCACCGCTGACCCTACCACGCCACCCCCTCTCGGCCCCCTCCCACGCCACCCCAGGCCACCGCTGAGAGGCCGCCTTTCCTCTCCATCAGGCACCGTACCTGTCCGGCTCATACCCCGGTCAAGGTGCGGCCGAGACCCGGATAACCCCTCCCTCTCCCTCCTGTCTTCCCCCTGCCGTCACCGTCGTCATCAACAGGAGTGTCACCTCTCATGGACTGGAGTGTACCGTGTGAGGAGGGGAGCTCTCCAGATAAGCCCGACGAGCGCCGCGGGGGCTGCTCGGTGGCGTGCTGTCTGGGGTAGGCAGGTCGGTGGCGATGCCGGCCTCATCACAGCCCGCAGTCCGTGGAGACTAGGTCGGTGACGTGCTCCGTACCCCGTCGTGCCGTGCCGTGTCGTGCCGTGACCAACACGGAACACCAGCCAGAGATGAGTCTGCGGCCGGACTCAGGCAGGGGAGGGAAGGAGCGAGCCTCTCCCAGCAGCCTTGCGGCAGACCGCAGCCTTCACTGGAAGAGGAGGATACTATCTGAGCTTGTGGCTTGTTAAGCTCTTCATAGTTGGAGCGATTTCAATTAAATGGATTGAAACAAAATGCAACCGGATATATTTGCTTGGCCATTTAATATTCTGTCATTGATAAACTACGTATTCTTAAACTTTTGCAATTTTGCGCACTGTTTTTGCTATCTTTTCCCGACGAGTTGCTTTCGATGCCATTACTTACTTTTAGTGAACACACTCATTTCGGTGGTATACGCATAATCAGTTGCTCCTGATGCTTTCAGGACAAAGACCACGTATATGTGAAATGCTGGAGCAAGGTCGTGTCGTTGGACATATTACAGCCTGAAGGTAATTCCCAATACCGCTCGTCAAATCCGTGCCATGAGTCATTCCGGAGGTGAGGTTTATAGGTGTCAAATTTCAGGCTTAGCAGGATTTTACTGCAGTACGCTCACTGCCATGCTTTCTTGCTAACTGGGCGTTCTCAGCCATATATTTTCAAACTAATCTCTCACAACAGTTATACTGGACGCGGCAGGATCTGACGTCATGTGACAAAACAGCAAATAACAGTTTGAAAAAATCCGTATAGACAGAGGAGAACGGTCCGCAGATCTTGCCATCCAAGGATAGATCAATCACGCGGGGCGTCGGTGCTCCTACGTGATTGAAGCTGACTGTTCGCCGCCAGCTAACGGGCTATGTTCCATATCTTAGCAGCCAAAATGGCATGCTTAATTACCGTTCGCATATGTTTTACTTAACATATCCACGTCCGGCTGAATGAATTTCCAGGGAATTCCTGTTCGCATGCCTGCATCTTTACACAGCAGACCTCCGCGATGCTGCCTTTTTACGGCTCTCGGTTACGGTGCAGCTAAGGTATGATGAGCTCAATGTGGAGAAAGGCACCCACACGCGAGCCGGGTGTTTCACGGTGCTGGCTGGCGGGAGACGGAGGTCGTCCGTGCAGCCACCCACATCCGTGTCGGAGGGAGACGGCGGCGGCGGCGGCAGCGGCCCACACGCCGGGTCAGCCACTGCCGCCGCCTTAATCCCCACTGAAGGATACGACAGACTGGAACGGATGACAGGCGAAACATGGGACATGGCCAAATATAGGAGAAGCAGTACAGCCGGACAGGACAGCGCAGAACGCAGACAGAGTGGGCAGACATGACCACAGAGAGGAGAAGCAGTACAGCAGGACAGGACAGCGCAGAAGGCAGACGACATAGTGGGCAGATATGACCACAGAGAGGAGAAGCAGTACAGCAGGACAGGACAGCGCAGAAGGCAGACGACATAGTGGGCAGATATGACCTCAGGGAGGAGAAGAAGTACAGCAGGACAGGACAGCGCAGAAGGCAGACGACAGAGTGGGCAGACATGACCACAGAGAGGAGAAGCAGTACAGCAGGACAGGACAGCGCAGAAGGCAGACGGAGTGGGCAGATATGACCACAGGGAGGAGGAGAAGTACAGCAGGACAGGACAGCGCAGAAGGCAGACGACAGAGTGGGCAGATATGACCACAGAGAGGAGAAGAAGTACAGCAGGACAGGACAGCGCAGAAGGCAGACGACATAGTGGGCAGATATGACCACAGTGAGGAGAAGAAGTGCAGCAGAACAGGACAGCGCAGAAGGCAGACGGAGTGGGCAGATATGACCACAGGGAGGAGAAGAAGTACAGCAGGACAGGACAGCGCAGAAGGCAGACGACAGAGTGGGCAGATATGACCACAGAGAGGAGAAGCAGTACAGCAGGACAGGACAGCGCAGAAGGCAGACAGAGTGGGCAGATATGACCACAGAGAGGAGAAGAAGTACAGCAGGACAGGACAGCGCAGAAGCCAGACGGAGTGGGCAGATATGACCACAGAGAGGAGAAGAAGTACAGCAGGACAGGACAGCGCAGAAGCCAGACGGAGTGGGCAGATATGACCACAGAGAGGACGACAGTACAGCAGGACAGGACAGCGCAGAAGGCAGACGACATAGTGGGCAGATATGACCACAGGGAGAAGAACAGTACAGCAGGACAGGACAGCGCAGAAGGCAGACGACAGAGTGGGCAGACATGACCCCAGGGAGGAGAAGAAGTACAGCAGGACAGGACAGCGCAGAAGGCAGACGACAGAGTGGGCAGACATGACCCCAGGGAGGAGAAGAAGTACAGCAGGACAGGACAGCGCAGAAGGCAGACGACAGAGTGGGCAGACATGACCCCAGTGAGGAGAAGAAGTACAGCAGGACAGGACAGCGCAGAAGGCAGACGACATAGTGGGCAGCTATGACCACAGGGAGGATAACAGTACAGCAAGACAGGACAGCGCAGAAGGCAGACGACAGAGTGGGCAGATATGACCACAGGGAGGAGAGCAGTACAGCAGGACAGGACAGCGCAGAAGGCAGACGACAGAGTGGGCAGCTATGACCACGGGCAGGAGAAGAAGTACAGCAGGACAGGACAGCGCAGAAGGCAGACGACAGAGTGGGCAGATATGACCACAGAGAGGAGAAGAAGTACAGCAGGACAGGACAGCGCAGAAGGCAGACGACATAGTGGGCAGATATGACCACAGGGAGGAGAAGAAGTGCAGCAGAACAGGACAGCGCAGAAGGCAGACGGAGTGGGCAGATATGACCACAGGGAGGAGAAGAAGTACAGCAGGACAGGACAGCGCAGAAGGCAGACGACAGAGTGGGCAGATATGACCACAGAGAGGAGAAGCAGTACAGCAGGACAGGACAGCGCAGAAGGCAGACAGAGTGGGCAGATATGACCACAGAGAGGAGAAGAAGTACAGCAGGACAGGACAGCGCAGAAGCCAGACGGAGTGGGCAGATATGACCACAGAGAGGACGACAGTACAGCAGGACAGGACAGCGCAGAAGGCAGACGACATAGTGGGCAGACATGACCCCAGAGAGGAGAAGAAGTACAGCAGGACAGGACAGCGCAGAAGGCAGACGACAGAGTGGGCAGACATGACCCCAGGGAGGAGAAGAAGTACAGCAGGACAGGACAGCGCAGAAGGCAGACGACAGAGTGGGCAGACATGACCCCAGGGAGGAGAAGAAGTACAGCAGGACAGGACAGCGCAGAAGGCAGACGACAGAGTGGGCAGACATGACCCCAGTGAGGAGAAGAAGTACAGCAGGACAGGACAGCGCAGAAGGCAGACGACATAGTGGGCAGCTATGACCACAGGGAGGATAACAGTACAGCAAGACAGGACAGCGCAGAAGGCAGACGACAGAGTGGGCAGATATGACCACAGGGAGGAGAGCAGTACAGCAGGACAGGACAGCGCAGAAGGCAGACGACAGAGTGGGCAGCTATGACCACGGGGAGGAGAAGAAGTACAGCAGGACAGGACAGCGCAGAAGGCAGACGACAGAGTGGGCAGATATGACCACAGAGAGGAGAAGAAGTACAGCAGGACAGGACAGCGCAGAAGGCAGACGACATAGTGGGCAGACATGACCACAGAGAGGAGGAGAAGTACAGCAGGACAGGACAGCGCAGAAGGCAGACGACGGAGTGGGTAGCTCTCCACTGAAGGATACCGTACAGAACGATCTGGTGTCAGATGCTTGATGACTGCTGCAGCCCAGGTGACAGTACAGGAGGTCACAGGGGACAGCGTCTGGCTCCCTGTCTGAGATACAGGCCGCATGGGGGTTCACTGCAGTGCAGAGGGGTGACATGGTTCACTGCAACTCAGATATAGGGGTGGGAGGGTCCACTATAGCACTTAGCAGGTTCGCTGCACCTCAGACTCAGAAAGCTGATGGTGACGCAGGTAGGGCAGGTCAGAGGTCAGGGATTCGTGACGTGCCAAACACTGCGTTACCAGGCCCAGGAAGTTTCAGAGACGATATCATCACAATTGGAAATCCAAAATGGATGCTTTGGTGATGATGGGCAGCTATATGCTTGCTGGGAACGATCTCCCCACAGAGTTTGAACAGTAAGTCATGACATGCGTGTCACCATATAGTGACTTCATATGAAATCTTCATATGTTCTTAGTGTGTTCAAATGAACGGAGGCAAAACAGACTAACTCATGTCGTCCGTTGACTCCGTCCACATGCTGAAACAACCTCTAAACTAAACCAAGGAACGTAGTCGGAATGCCATGAGTTCTACCTAATCGTGTCGTTAGCGTCTGTAGCTCAATGTGTCCAGTTTCGAACAAGTGTTACAACATTGTATGGTGATTTTGGGTCATTCCACGTCAAATCGCACAAAAAGGGGATTTCGTCCCGACCCTTTCAGATTTTGATGAAAATTAGTATACCTGTAGTGTCAAGTGAAAGAAACATACATACCAATTTTTAGCTCCAGTGACCTCAAGGGTCATATTTAGAGGTCATACAAGGTCACGATTTTTTTTTGCGTACACTATATCAATCAAACGCTTGTATCTTCTATGCTAATGGATTTAGCGGAATACAATACAAGGGTTATATTTAGAGGTGTTCAAGGGTCGCGATTTGTTGCGTCAATCAATCAAACGCCTATATCTTTTATGCTAACGGACTTAGCGAAATAAAACTAATATCGAAGTGCTCCACAGGGTTGGATTATTCGGAAATAGGGGTCAAAATCCACGTGACCTTAATTTGACCTGGCGAAGTCAAAATCATAAAATGTATTTTCTATAAGTTTGTCTGCTCGTAACTGGTCTAAACTTGGCAGAATAAATGAACGTAACATCCTCTATGAATGTGCAAAATAGAATGGCGGACACTTTTACACTTTTTGAGATACCGCCCTTTGAGTATGGTAAGGAAATGAAACGGAGCAGTGCCCCGAGGCTATTTTCATGTCGCTTGCAATAATGTCGTTTTCTTTGGCCCGATTGATTTTAAATTTGGTGGGTAGCTTCCGTTTGAAGAATTCAATCACTTTTCAAGCTTTCAACTTGATCTGACTTTTCATGACCCATAACCTAGGAATAGTGTATGGCCCACAGATACGTATTACCTATAGGTAATACGGTGTGCTATAGATGTTCAGGAGCATAACACATATGCTCAGATGTTAACAGGTGACATTTATGGTTTCCATTGACATCATGACCCCGGGTGACCCTTTCAGGGGTCAACCGAGGTCACTGACCTCTGATGACCTGGGATGACTTGTCTGGTCTCTGGAAGTTTCTAGGACATTTTAAGACGCTGATTTCAAATTTGGAATCCATTTTACATAATTGTATATTCCACTGGGGTCATGCACTTCACACGTCAACCGAGGTCACTGACCTCCGATGACCTGAGATGACATGTTTGGACTATGATAGTTTCTAGGACATTTTATGACGCACATTTCAAATTGGCACCCATATTGTGCATAATATTATACATATAATTATATAAAAATGGATTCCAAATTTGAAATCAGCATACTAAAATGTTCTAGAAACCTCCAGAGGCCAACACAAAATCATCTCAGGTCATCAAAGGTCAGTGACCTCGGTTGACCTTTACAAAACGTCATCCGGGATCATGATCTCAATGGAAACAATAAATGTCACCTGTTAACACCTGTGCATATGTGTTATGCTCCTGAATATTTATAAAACACCATTTTACCTATAGGTAATACGTATCTGTGGGCAATACACTATTCCTAGGTCATGCTAGGTCATGCGAAGTCAGGTCAAACTGAAAACTCGGGAAGTGATTGAATTCGTCAAACGGAAGCTACCCACCAAATTGGACGTCAATCGGTCAGAAGAAACTGACATTATGGCAAGCGACATGAAAATAGCACCGGGGCATTGCTCCGTTTCACTTCCTTACCATACTCAAAGGGCGGTATCTCAAAAAGTTAAAATGTGTCCGCCATTATTTTGTTCACATTCTTAGAGGATATTACGTTCATTTATTCTGCCAAGTTTGGACTAGTTACGAGCAGGCAAACTTAGAGAAAAATACCTTTTATGATTTTGACCTCGTCAGGTCAAAGGTCATATTGAGGTCACGTGGATCTTGTCCCCTATTTCCGAATGGTCCAACTATGTGGAGCACATTGATTTATAATTGCATAATTGCACACTCGAAAAGTTTAAAAGTGTCTGCCATTCTTTTTTGCACATTCATAGAGGATGTTACGTTCATTTATTCTGCCAAGTTTAGACCAGTTACGAGCAGGCAGACTTATAGAAAATACATTTGATGATTTTTACTTCGCCAGGTCAAAGGTCATATTAAGGTCACGTGGATTTTTACCCCTATTTCCGAATAATCCAACCATGTGGAGCACTTCGATATTAGTTTTATTTCGCTAAGTCCGTTAGCATAAAAGATATAGGCGTTTGATTGATTGACGCAACAAATCGTGACCTTTGATCACCTCTAAATATGACCCTTGAGGTCACCCGGACCTAAAAGTGAGTGTGTATGTTTCTTTCACTTGACACTACAGGTGTACTAATTTTCATCAAAATCGGAGGTGGTCGGGATTTTTTTTTGTGCGATTTGACGTGGAATGACCCTTTTACCAACTTTGTCACGACGTTTGCCGTTGGAGCATATTAGGATAATTGCAGTACCATGGTAGCTTTCAGTGGTAAGTTTAACGTTGGTAGCAAAACGAATGCGTCACAATCATGACGAGTGACTAAAGCAAGTTGAAAGTGATCTGCTTCGATTCGGTACAATAACAAAACATAATGATAAAGAACCGCTGGGAAGGTGAGAACGTTATCACAGTTTTATTGTTTCATTCAACGTTTAACGGGAATAGGGTTTCCGATATTTGTACTGCTCGTTAAGAGCGGTTTCCGGTCACTGGGAACACAACATGCCTTGCCAAGAATGCAGTTGACAAATCACATGAGAACCAAATACATCCTGAATAATCCCTTGTAAGTTATGCTGAATGCCCTCCAATACCATACAGCGCGATTAAAAGTTATCAGCTTGTAGATAAATGGGGCACATCAACTCACCGTGCAAAACATTATGACTAGACTATCGGAGAACGGTGGGACTCCAGTGACATCGCGAAACTCAGCGATCCACCGTCGTGAGGCGTATTGGTGTCAAGGTCAAATGCATGGGAATTGAATACCTGGGACAGCAAGGAGACATAAAAAAAACACAGGTGCAGACTTGGGATGATAGGCGTGATATTTAATTCGAATGTCACGCTTCAAATCACCATAAATCACTGCTGTGGTGGTTGAGTGGTGCAGACTGCAGAGGAGGTGATGCCTGCAGCTGCAGGTGTCGAGGTGCGTCTGACGTTTGTGACTGCGACTGTGAAGAGTCCAGTCCTGTTCACCGTTCGGCCCGCGCACCATCTCCCTTTTCCCATGACGGTCAATATCCAACTCTGCCTGCAGCGCCCGGCTGACTGGACACAATCAGTACATGGAGACTCTAAATACAACCGATCCGGTCAGACAAGACAGACAAATCTACCATTGAAACTCACTCCGCTGGCGTGTAGGACTTTGTTTTCCTCTGTGCCGAGGGCTGTTAAGTGTTCGTATAGCAGGAGTTAGAGGCGACGATAACCCGCACTTCACGTCGGTTCGCTCCAGGCAAATCCCAGTGCCCTTTTGCGTACCGGATCAGTCGAAGCCCTGCACAGACTGAGGAGATGCGGTGGCGCTGATCACAGGCGGTAACCAATGACGCCCAATCAGCTGACCACAAATCCAGCACTATATCAATCAGTGTCTGCCGTGCTGTGCACAAGACGCTCTTAAAATACAGCCCTGACCCCCAAACCAGACAAAATACAAATAGAGAAGACAACGTTCATATTTGGGTTTGTTTGAGAATACTTGTGACAAAGACGAAAAGGCACACATATGAAACGTGATAGGCTGAAGCACGACATGACAGTGCGAAGTATGAAAAGCGGAGCAACAGAGCAGTTCGAACTCCAGTATGGCCTTCTTGGGACCTATACCTGTCGTTCGAAATAGCATTAATCAGTACACTTTTGAGTGTAACGAATATGGGTATTCCGGAACATGCGAAAATTGAAAAGTTACCAGGCCTGTGATGACTAAAGCTCTTCATCTTCCCATCTGCTTTCCAAACTATCCCCCGCTGAATCCGCTCAAACCCACCGCAATGCAATCAAGTACCGGCCACAATACTACCGATACGCTGCTGACCGCAGATGACCGGGGCGATTGCAGTGTACCGAACACGGCTTGGCACCGATCTGCGCTGCCAGAATTACCGATCTGCGCTGCCAGAATTACCGAGCGGCGACGCTGATGCATCCGATGGCATGCCGGGCTGACCGACCGACCTCATCATTGAGTGATCAGTGATTACCGAGCGTTGATCGCCAAGCAGCCTTGGCTTGTCTTCAGGTCGGCTGCTGCGTGTGGCAGCCGCCATCACGGCCTCCTCGCCACTCCTCGTCATCCAGCCTCTCTCCGTGGGGGGGGGGGGGGGGGGGGGGGATCTTTTTGTGGCAAAAAGGTACCCCCATTTTTTTTTTCTCCGCGAATTTGGGCCGATCACCTTATTTTGGTATTCAAGCTTAAGAAATCAACTTTTCTAATTCACAACAAAAAAACATTATTTTGTGGATTTTTTTTCCCGAAAAAAATCAGTTCTATTTAATTTTTGGGACCAAAACACACAAGTTTGAAAATCCGAGATGGCCATTTTGAAGAGAATGTAATTTCCTTTTTTCTGATGTTTTTATTTGCAATTTGCATCAAAACTCTATTTTCTACGATTGTTAAAACATTTATCGTTTTCTCACCAAAAATGGCATGACATGGCGTCATTAAAACGTCCTTATCTCCCACAATATTTCATTAATTTCATTGAAATTTGGTGAGCAGACGTATAATTGATGCAGCATAAGGTACTGAAAGTTTGACGTTGATATCCATCATAGTTTTCAAGTTATTGAGAAAATCCGGGGGGGGGCATATTCTGCCCCCCCCCCCCAGCGGGGCTCGGGTTAAGTGTCACCGGGGAAATGCGCTGTTTTGTCTATCATGGGAAGAAAGGGATACATACAAACTTCAAATTTAATCACTCGAGAGATAAAACAAACTTCAGTTTTCATGAAGTTTTCTCCTAAGATCATTTATTTATTTATTTTATTTATTTCACATCACGTCTCATCCACTATCGTGGCTTTTCATGAGAACATCATTTTTTGTCACGTTCAGTCCAGGGAACGCGCGGGGTGGGGGGGGGGGATACTTGTATTGAATGCCCCTCTCAGATTCCTGGGAGGTGGGGGCATTTGCCCCTGATGCCCCCTGGACCCGACAGTGTCAGAAATTACCGCCAAGGAGAGCCTCTGCCAGACACTTAATGGAATTATTTTTCACATTTACCAAATTTGTATAAGCAATTGCACAAATTGTGTCATGCCGCGAAGCGACGCGAAATTTTCCGGTTTTTGACTGTGGATAGACGGATTTTGACTGCTGCAAAGACAATGTTTACGATTTTATGATAAATTGGGAACGCGCGGTGGGGGTGGGGGGGGGGGGCATACTTGTATCGAATGCCCCCCTCCAGATTCCTGCGGGGGGGGGGGGCATTAGTCCCTGATGCTCCCCCGCTGGATCCGCCAGTGCTCCTCGCACGTCTCTTCAGTGGAGGGCCGCCTCCAAACTGACCTCTCATCACGGACTGCTATATAAGCTGAGCGGCGGAAGACGGAGTAGAAGTACTGCACTACTCCATGGTACACTGCATTATTAGACACATGTGTATTGTGGATTAGGGAGGTTCATTTTTACACGATTTTGTTTTTTGGTGGCACACTTTTCCCCGTTATTTCGCCTACGCTGAGTCCAATGGTATCAACAATTTTGAAATACAAAATATTTAGGGGTCACAAAAATTCGCAGAAAATTCCATGGTTTGCTATAAATCCCCTAAAATCGCTCATCTTGTCTTCGTGATTTTACGAAAAGAATTCAAAATTTTCCTTGTGGCATACTGTTTTCCTGTTATTTAGACGATTGTGATTCCAGTGATATATATTTCTTAATCGGAAGATATTTAGGGGTCGCCAAAAACGTTAAACATTTCAGCTTTCTCTTTAAATACCCCAAAATCGCCCATTTCTTAACCTCGGTTTCACGACACGAATATAATATTTTCGACATGGCACACTTCTTCTTAGTTAATAGGATTGTGCTTATTCCAAATATAGCAATGCATTTTTAATAAAAAAAAATATTTAGGGGTGGAAAAATCGCCAAATATTTGACACTTCTCTGTAACCATCCCAATATCACTTATTTTGTCTCAGTGATGTTACATGCCTGAATTGTTTTGGTTCTTCCGGAAATGTAAATTAGATATATTTAAGCGAATACAACATAATATTCATGTATTTTCCTTGTATTTAATCAGTTGCATGGCTATTTTCTCTTGTATAGGTATGTTTAGTTCTTTGGGACTCCATCACTATGCACGACGCATAACCCTTACTGACACAAGTGGCTTTCTAAAGAGTTTGTCGCATCAAGACAAAGGAAATTGTAACTTATGAGTAAAATATCAGTCGTCGTGGCATTGCATGTTTCAACACATAACCTCTTGACAAAAAGTTTCCTCCCAAAATTACTTCGAATTGAAGTGATGCACACGTCACACATAAGCTTACAGATCCGCATTAGAGTTGACTTCTTGACCGCGGGGACTGCTTGCGATGGTCCACGTCATAGGTAGTGTATGGAGTACTCAGGGGTGTTGCTTCTCCAGACTTTTTTTGGGGGGGGGGGGGGGGGGGGCTGAGCTGGAAAAAATCGTTTAAAGTGCCATAAAAAAAATCCCCGGATTTGACTCACTTCTTCGTCCAAGTTGGGGAGGGGAGGGGGGGGGGCTGGATAATGGACAATGAGCAATGGATAATGGACATCCCCGCAGGGCGTAACTGCGAGGAGGGCCCAAGCCATGACGGCGTCATTACTCCCGGGTTGCGACCCACCACGTGCCCTGTGGTCCACCACATGCCCTGTGGCCAGCGACGGCCAGACCCGGGTTGGCGTGGGCGTGACAGAGGACGGAGGACCGGTTACGGGGAGGATAAACATGGACTTCTGTAAAAAGATACATATAGCACTTACTTTCTAAATTATGTACTGTAGTACATTATGTACCTTCTCCTGAGCTTTAGGCAGTAAAATACCTAGAAAAAGAAGGTAGTGCTATACGTACCTTCATTTTCCAAATCCTTCACTGCCTGAAGCTCTTCTTTTTTTTCGGGCAGCTTAGCAGCGAATCTCAAGGAAAGCTGCGCATTGTATCGCAGTATATCACACTGTTATATACACTCCAGCATGGCTTTCTTCTCCTGTCACCGAGATCGCCGTCTTTCATGAGTTAAGCCGGTATACCAGTACTCCCAGGGGTGTAGGATCCTATTCAGTTGAGCCCCCCCCCCCCTCCCCCAACTTGGTTTCAGCCCCCCCCCCCCCAACTTGGACGAGGAAATTGGTCAAATCCTGGGAGAAATTTGTATTTGTGTGAATCTTGAAGGTACCTTAAACGATTTTTCCCAGCTCACTTCCCCCCCCCCCCCACTTTTCTGGAGAAGCTACACCCCTGAGTACTCCATACACTACCTATGAGGTGGCGGACGAAGAGGTGGCTATAACAGCACTAGCCGAGCTGAACAAGTATCTTTGGTAGCTGCGGACTTATACACTGATGCTGGCTCTTTGCTGCGATATTCTTACTGAAGGTGGGTTAGTACCATCGCAAGCAGGTGCCCACGGTCAAGAAGTTAACCTTAATGGGCCTGTAAGCTTATGTGTGACGTGTGCATCACTTCAATTCGAAGTAATTTTTGGAGGAAACGTTTTGTCAAGAGACTATGTGTTGAAACATGCCATGCCACGACGACTGATGTTTTACTTATGTTACAATTTCCCTTGTCTTGATGCGACAAACTCTTTAGAAAGCCACTTGCTGCCGGTAAGGGCTATGCGTCGTGCATAGTGATGGAGTCCCAAATAACTCAACATACCTATACAAGAGAAAATAGCCATGCAACTTATTAAATAAAAGGAAAATACTGGAAGATTATGTTGTATCCGTTTAAATATATCTAATTTACATTTTCGGAAGAACCAAAACGGTGCAGGAGTGTAATATCACCGGGACGAAATAAGTGATATTGGGATGGTTATAGGAAAGTGCCAAATATATGGCGATTTTTCCACCCCTAAACATTGTTTTTTATTACAAATGTATTGCTATAGTTGGAATAAGCACAATCCTATTAACTAGGAAGAAGTGTGCCTTATCGAAAATATTATATTCGTGTCGTGAAACCGCGGTTACGCAATGGGCGATTTTGGGGTATTTAAATAAAAAGGTGAAATGTTTAACTTTTTTTTGCGACCCCTAAATATCTTCCGACTTACAAAAAAAAATCGCTGGAATCACCATAGTCTAAATAACAGGAAAACAGTATGCCACAAGGACAATTTTGAATTTGTTTCGTAAAATCGCGGAGACAAGATGGGCGATTTTAGGGCATTTATAGCAGAACATGGATTTTTCGGCGACGCGACCCCTAAATATTTGTGTATTTCAAAATTGTTGATATGTCCTCAGCGTCCTCAGCGTTGTCGTTGAGGACGCTGAGGACGCTGAGAAATTGTTGACATGTCCTCAGCGTAGTCGAAATAACGGGAAAAAATGTGCCACAACAAAATTTACCATTCGTGTACAAATGAACCGCCCTATTGTGGATGTCAGAACACCTGTACATGGCTTCAGGTGTTCTTTAAGATCATGCTTTCCTGAATCATGAATGTGCTGAATCCTTGCATAATGACTTCTTGCTCTCTATCGTTTATTTCCATTCTAAAATTGTTTTGATTTGGCTCATTCAACTTTCCAATAGATTACCCAGTATTTGGTTACGCAATCTCAAGTACATATTTATTTATTATATTTGCGTGTGACTTTTGATCTATGGTCCTGGTAGGCAGCCAAACTGAAAGCTGGAAGCTTGCTTAGTCGGCTATTCGATGACGTGGAACAATTAATCGGATTTCGATTTACCACATGCTGCAGTCGTTTAGTAACACGTATGCCAGTTCGCTTGCAACAACAATTTACACTGAATCTATGGAAATCGGTGATTTAATAATATCCTTGTTTAGGAAATCATGCTGTGCTTGCATTGCCATTGTTTTCTTTAATTAATTATGAATCTTTAAAGACGATATAATTTCATAAATATAAAAAATTGCTAACCTAACTCTCATAATGCCAAAACACAACAACAAAATATTCAAGACGTTGAAAACAGTTGAAAAATATTAAATTCGATATAATTTCATTGCATATCCAATGGAATTACCCTGCACCTAAATAGTCTGGTTGCGAAGATCATGAGCATATAGTTATAGCGCTACAAGACAGTTGAGTACACAGTACAAGTACAGGCCAGTACAGTTCATCGGCGGAGTTATTGTGCGCCATTCAAGTGGTCCCAATTTAACACGGTGATTCGGTGCGCAGCTTTCGGTGAAGAACTGTTTATCGCAGGACAAAGCGAAAGACTTTGCTTGGAAGTTGAAAGATCGGGACAAAGGGGTCCAGGCCATATATTTACCATGTGGAAAAATTACTATACAAAATGTTGTAAATTGCATAGTGATTTTTATGGACACTTGTCCGATCGAAAGGAAAGAAACTCATTCGGAGGCAGAACATTGCAGGGTAACAACCGGAGAACATTTTAGTTATCGCAGCTGTGCATCACTGATTTCAGATATAATATCTGATACGCCGCATAGCTGCCCTCGGCACACAGTAAAACAGATATCATACTTTGCTAGTTAATCAGAAAATAGTTAAGCGTATTTGAAAGGGGGAGTACTGTAGGCAGCCTTCGAAGCTGGATAATACCCCTGGTGAATCGACAACGGATGAAATATTCAGATACCAAGCTGCTCAAGCTGTCCTCATGTAACATGATATCTGACGGCGACTCCAACGCCGCATTTCTGAGTGACATTGACACTTAAAATGGAAAGTGCTTTATGAATGGCGATGTCCTATTCAGATTGTTAAGTTAATGTATCAAATTATGCAGATGAGATGTAGCTGAAACGTCCTGAGCAATGTACAAGTTTCACGTTGTCGGGTTTTTTGGTTTAAAATAATACAAAATATAATATAGTAAACTTCAGTCATTTCGTCGAAAGATGCACGTAGTTGCAGTAAAAACAATTTAACAAAGTTTACAAAAATCCATTGGTAAAAATATAATTTATAAAAAAAATCGCTCTTGATGCGCAAACGGTCGTGACGTCACACATGATGTTTGGCCCAATTTGGCCATGGTTGATCATCTGCCGTAACCATGACCGTAACCATGTTCTCGGGGCGTATTTTTGCAACTACTCAATGGATGTGTTTAAAAATGTGCACACCAAAACGTTGGTATGTTACAATTGTCATTACTAACGAGCGCGAAGCGCTCGCTCGTCCTTCCGTGGTGTATGGGAAAAATCTGATTATGACCGGCACGACCCGGCCCGACCCGGCCCGTGGCGACGCTTTTGAGAAGCTAATATCTCTGCAACCGGACGTCCGATTCACAAGCGGACTTCTTTGCTCAGCAGCCCCATCTAACCTACCCTGTTTGAGACCAGTGCCGACTCATGTGGGTGACTACCACTGCGCGTGGCGCGTGCTGCGTGAGGGGTGTTGAAAAGTGTTTTCTCGCAATAACTCCGCAACGGCTGGGCAGATTATGTGCAAATTTCGTGTGTGGTTAGGGATCCCTCAGACGCCACTTGTACACAACTCAGGGGTGGGGTGACTCTGCACCTGCGCACGTGCACACCCCTATTCTATATTTCAAGAACGGCTGAGCCGATTGTGTTCGAATTTGGGGTGTGGTTAGGGACCTCTCATCCGCCAGTTTCCCACAAGTCAGGGGTGGGTGCCTCTGCACGTGCGCACGTGCACACCCTATTCTGTATCCCAGGAACAGCTGATCCGATTGTGTTCAAATTTGATGTGTGGTTAGGGACCTCTCAGCCGCCGCCTTTCCACAAGTCAGGGGTGGGGTGGCTTCTTTGCATGTGCGCACGTGCACGCCCCTATCCTATATCTCTGGAACGGCTGAGCCGATTGTGTTCAAATTTGGTGTGTGGTTAGGGACCCCTCCGCCGCCGCCTTCCCACAAGTCATGGGTGGGATGCCTCTGCACGTGCGCACGTGCACACCCCTATTATATATCTCAGGAACGGCTGAGCCGATTGTGTTCAAATTTGATGTGTGGTTAGGGACCTCTCAGCCGCCTCTTTCCCGCAAGTCAGGGGCGGGATGCCTCTGCACGTGCGCACGTGTGCACCCTTTTTGTGTGTCTCAGAAACTACTTGCCCGATCGAGTTGAAATTCACCATACATTTCGTTCGCGCTCGCTCGTTCATCAATCATCGCCAACTACGGCGCCTTACTAGTAGGGCAGTAGGACCTCTTCTGCATGGCCACAATAACGCCACTTCTTCGAGCCGCAGCACACCACAGCTTTCGTTTCTTGTTTGACATCGGAAGGTCGATGAATACCGCATTTGGCGAAGTTGTAGTTGCGTTTTTACATTTCTGAACGAAACAATATCAATATCTCCATTTTGCCGTCCATTTTTACCACTACATCAACTAATCACAAGCTGAATCTTCGAAAAAATACCCGCTCGCCTATTAATGGCGTTCGTCGGACGAGTGAATCATCATGTGTGACGTCACACGATTATGACCAATCAGAGGGCAACACGTATAAATAGAGTTATTAGTTTTTTTAAAGGTATTTATACAACTTTCTGAGAAAAATTAACATCACCATCGTCTTTTTAATAATGGAAAAAAATACACAAGTTTCCAAAAATTGTATGGTTGCGCGACATGAAACTTGTCCATTGTATCACGTATGATTGCGTCTTTCAAATATGCCACACACTATAGTGAATTAATCCTCAAATAGCGTAGTAGTTAAAAAAAGAAGGAAAAAAAGAATTATGAGGAAATCATTTCATGTCGCAGTTTCATCAGCTGTCAGTCTGACATTCCCTTCATCGCCGTTCTGCTGAGCCATCACAGCTCTCCCAGCTGCTGTTTTCTAGCAGCAGTGGGAGTTTCATCGCCGTTCTGCTGAGCCATCACAGTTCTCCCAGCTGCTGTTTTCTAGCAGGTGGGAGTTTCATCGCCGTTCTGCTGAGCCATCACAGTTCTCCCAGCTGCTGTTTTCTAGCAGGTGGGAGTTTCATCGCCGTTCTGCTGAGCCATCACAGTTCTCCCAGCTGCTGTTTTCTAGCAGGTGGGAGTTTTTCTGTCGCCCATACCGCTTTGAACATATCAACGCAAATTAAGAAGAATCGGAACATGTGCGTCATATAAGGTATATTTTTCATCATAAATATTATTCCAAGCCTTTTGAGCGGTCTATTATTTGTATCAGTGCCTTTGTCAATCAGAACTTTTTGCATGGACCCCAACCATCTGATCGCGGAAACTCCGTTCACCAGCAGAATATTTAGAGTCGAAAGCTGTAGGCGCCACAAAGCCTCGGCAAGCCTCACGCGTACCAGGAAACATACGGTCCTCTCCGCTCACTTATCTCATCTGACCTTGGCCACTGCCACCGACCGCAGGTCATTCCAGTCCAGGGCAACCCGCAACAGTCGGGTCTGAAGTCTGAACCCTCTTGGAATCGGACAGAAATGTCCGCCTTGCCAGGACCTGCGGACCTCCGGATGCCGGAGGGCGTGTGGCGCGTTGATCACCTCTGCCTTGCTTTTAATGGAGGACTATGGTTTGACAATGTCTGGCGACAATACAAACGCTGCATGGAGTGTGTTGGATGACATGTGTGCGCTGGATGACATGAAGTGTGCCGGATGTGTGCGTTTGTTGGATGTTTGCGTTTGCTGGATGTTTGCGTTTGTTGGATGTTTGCCTTTGTTGGATGTTTGCCTTTGTTGGATGTTTGCGTTTTGGCATCGACGTCTAACACTTGTGCTCCTTCTATTTTATCAGGAGAGAAGGTGCTGCCAAGACATGCCGCCCAAAAGCTGTGCTATTTTTCCATGGATTGTTCATGATTAGTATTTTCTGACGAAGTCATTCACGCTATTTTTTCTTCTTAAAAAACAAAACATATTCTTGCACCAGATGGTCGTTATCTCTTCCGACTTTCAGCTCTAAATTGATGGCTGGATGTCAAGATTCTTGAACATACATGCTATCCAGATTCAACTCATCTCGAGACACTTTAAATCGCGCGACAGTGTGCAGCATTCAATAAAGTACAGACTGGCCACTCAAGATAGTCCTCAAGTCAGCAGACTCTCCTCGCTCATCGCAAATCTGACAGCCTGATACTTAAACAGAGGTAATGTGCATATATAACTATATTGCTTAAGTTTAGTTAACAAATGCATTGCTTTTCGCATGCGTTTTGCATATGCTTACAGGCGACTGCTGACTATATTACAATAGATAACACATTCAGCCGCTGAATTCCCTCATTTAATCATTTATTATGACAAGCAGGATTACCTGCCGGTTAGCCTGCAGTTAGCACAGTGCAGTCAGCCGTGCAAGAAGCATGCACCAACGATATCGGCATCTCCATTCTCCATGTCAATAGTAAGGTTGCATATGCAGTTATTTTAGACGGTACGCGTCTTCTTCGTAGACGTGTGGATGTGACTAGCATTGCCGTCAGAGGAGCCTTGGTGACGTCACTGGTCACCAGCCATGCCTCAGGATTGACCCATGAGTCAGGTTAAGGCACGTAGCCAAGGGGAGGGCGGCGGGGGCGCCCCCCCCCCCCCCCCCTAGAGGCCAAGAGGGCCCTTTTCGGCGCGCGCAGCGCGCCGAAAAGGGCCGTCAAGACCGCGCGAAGCACGGTATCATAGGCTCTTTACTACACGAAGCGTGGTCTTTAGAGAGTTTATCGGACTTCAGAGGCCCTGTAGGGCCACCAGGGCCCTCTGAAAGACCGGAGGGCCCCTTGGACGTTCAAAAGAGCCCTGTGCATGTCAGAGGGGCCCCTGGCAAGACCAAAAGGGCCCCTGAGCGGGTCAGAGGGCCCCCTGAGCACGTCGAATGGGCCCCCTGAACACGTCGAATGGGCCCCTAGCCAGCACAGGTGGGCCCCTGGGCAGGTTGAGAGGCCCCTGAGCATGTCGACAGGGCGACAAAGCGGCCAGCGCAGTCCTTTGCCAGGTCATAAGGTCCCCTGAGCAGGTTGGAGGGCCCCTGGACAGACCAGAGGGCCCCTGGGAAGTTAAGAGGGCCCCTGTGCAGGTAAGAGGGCCCTTACCAGACCGAAAGGGCCCCTAGGTGGGTCAGAAGGGCTCCTGAACATGCCGAATGAGCCCCTAGCCAGCACGGAGGGGCCCAGGGCAGGTCGGAGGGCCCTCGGAGCATGTCGCAAGGCGACAAAGCAGCCAGCGCAGTCCCTTGCTAGGTCGGAAGGGCCCCTAATAAGGTTAAAGGGCCCCTGGAGAGACCAGAGGGCCCCTGGAAAGTTAAAAGAGCCCCTGCGCAGATCGGAGGGGCCCCTTATCAGACCGAAAGGACCCCTGGGCGGGTAAGAATGGCCCCTGAACATGCCGAAGTGGCCCCTGGCCAGCACGGAGGGGCTCCAGGGCAGGTCAGAGGGCCCCTTGAGCATGTCGGCAAGGGCGACAAAGCAGCCAGCGCAGGCCGACCAGAAGAGTCGCTGGGCCGATCGGAGGGGCTTCTGGGCAAGTCAGAGGGGCCCCTGGCTAGACCGAAAGGGTCCCTGGGCCGGTCGGAAGGCCCTTGAACATGCCAGATGAGTTCTTAGCCAGACTGGAGGGGCCCCTGGGCAGGTCGGAGGGGCCCCTGAGCAGGGGCGGCGGATTGCGGGGGCAGGGTACCCAAAATTCCCTTCAGTCGAAAATCCTGGGGGCAAAGGGTAGTTTTGCCCCCCCCCCCCCCAGATTTTAGCCTGCTCAATCTGGGGCAACATGACCCTTCCCCTCCCCAGGATTTTCATTTGAGGGGGATTTTGGGTACCCTGCGCCTCGCAATCCGCCGCCCCTGCCCCTGAGCATGTCGGCAGGGCGACATAGCAGCCAGTACAGTCCCTGGCCAGGTCGGAAGGACCTCTGAACAGGCCGAATGGGCCCCTTGACAACAAGAGGGGCTTCTTGGAAGGTCAGAGGAGTCTCTGGTGAGACCGGAAGAGTCAAAGCACGTAGAGATCGCAGATGAAGATTAAATACAAAGAGGACTTACTCCACAATACAAATATTAAAAGCGGAGCTTTCGCGTATATTGTAACACCCTTCGTCAGGGTGCTACAATATACCCGAAAGATCCGATTTTATTTTTTCCTGTAGAGTAGATTTATTTTTTCCTGTAGCACTCTTTGTATTATATATATATATATATATATATCACCCACTCCACATCATGTCTTTTCGCTTCGCGGATCCCAGATGAGTCCCTGAACAGGTCCGAAAGGCGTAGAAAAGGTCAGAGGGGCCCCTAGACGATCTGAAGGGACATTGGGCCTTTCAACAGTAAGAATACAGTTGTACAGGGAATAAAACTCAAAATTTTCGCGCCGCTCCGCGGCGCAATTTAACTACAAATTCAATTATATGCGGGTTAGGAAAAAAATCGGTCAGTTTCTCGGCGCATTTATGTGTTATGTTGCTACTTTCCTATATTATTGGGCAAAATAGTTCATTTTAGCACCTTTTCCCCACACTTTTAAACGCACAATATAGCAATTTTAGAGGTCCGCACCATACGCAATGCGACGCATTGATGAGAAAGCAACCCAGGGCATAATACTCAAAATTTTCGCGCCGCTCCGCGGCGCAGTTTCTTTAAGAGTTCCAGGTCTTGATTAAAAAAAAAAATAAGTTGGTATAGCTGATTCCAAATTCGTGTCGCTGGTTCCAAAGTTGATGTGGCAGTTTGCTAACTCCAGCTCCTAAACGTTGGTATGGCCCATGCCATACCTGCCATACTGCATTTTCCAGCCTTGTAACGTGCCTTTTCATGCGTTTTTTTTGGGGGGGGGCCTTTCAACGCTTGGGAAGGGGCCCTGTCAACGCTCGGGAAGGGGCCCTTTCGAGGCGCCGCCCCCCCCCCCCCCCTCTGGACGAAATCCTGGCTACGTGCCTGGTCAGGTATACGGCCTTATCAACTGCTGTGCTGTTGATAAGGCCTTATACGTATCAACTGCTCACGACAATCAAACTGAGGTTTTTCATAAACGTTTTAGCATGGGTGTTGTGAAGCTATATAGCTTCACAGAAGTATTATGTTTCCATAACTGAGACATAAGTACCGTTTTTATCGATTAAGTATTTACAACTGTTGCTGTTATGCAGTTTGTGGTGAAAATATAACTTCACTATTACAAAAGCTCTAAATATGAACCACTTGCCTTCTTTAAAGTAAGTTATATGTATTTCATGCTTTTTAGGCGTTTTTAGGATATCTCAAGACATCTTGTTGAGTAAAATATCTAAAAATGAAAGTCTATGGAAGCATATTCACAACATAAGCAGGCCTTAGTTATATGGGGCAATACATCGTGCTCAACGTCACTCTTGATATATGACACAGCTGAAATGCATGCCTATAACTATGAAACTATGAGTTCAGAGATTGATAAGGGGGACTCCCACCACTTCAATGTCTGACAGGGCACAGCTAAGAAGCGGATTAAACATGAGACATAGATTATCATATATCATTGCTGGCTTTTATATTACCTTGAAACGTCGTGGTAAGCCCAATATGCATGCTTATCCGGGATCCCCCTGGCTACCTGTTGGCAAAATCAGAATTCTCTACGTCAACCGATTTCATATCTGACCTTACGATTGTGCATACAACATGTGCATGCATTAGCATAAGCGCAGTTTCATAGTTTGCATAGCTTGCTGTCGTGCCGAGTGCCTTGCATGCTTTCTTGATGATTAATAAGGAGCCAAGGGGCTGCATGCATACATATATTTAGGTTATTTAGTTTCACCTCATTGTGGTTTAAGTTGTGCACATTATATGTTAACTATTTAGGTACTTGTTAAATAGTTCTGTTAAAGGGAAATAATGACCGTTTGATTTTGCTAGCAACAATTTCTTTGGCTACCGTTATGGTATTAAAATGATGTGATCTAAATTTAGGAATTAAATACAATTATTCCCTAATTCAAAGTTGGAAGTTTGGAAAAATTAAAAAGCAAGTACATATACTTCTTAAGGAGTTCATGATCGGTATTTTCCCTCCACTATAGGAAAGCGACACATCTGGCGCTTTGGTATCAATTTGTTCAACGTATTGAATGGGCACTTCTAAACAAATCGCCGGCACTAAATAGGTCGCCGTCGATGTGCATCGATGAGCTTCCGATTTATTTGCCAGTTTTTGTATTGTTTGTTTTGTTTTTTGGGAAAAAATATTATTTTTCATGATGATATCAAGCATAGTGTTATATACAGCCGGAGACAAAACAATACAAAACTCCTAATATTGAAAATAAATGAAGCAGTTTCATGAGGTAGAGTCTCTAAAACACGTCTAACTTATCCAAGGGTGCGATCGGATCTATCTCAGTGATATATATAAAGGGCAAATTCAAACTGTTTGACAGATATGGACTCGAAAACCCTTGTGATGGACCCAAAACCCATACATTTTCTGAATCAGCATGATGGCAGGCAGGTTGTGTACCAAATACCACCCAGATTGGACCTCTATAGTATTCAAGTAAATTGTGAAAGCGTGGAATGGATATTTATTGCAATGATATTCGTTTTTAGTGGCCCGAATTTCTGCATATGTTGCCTTTTGTGACATTCATCTGTGGCATACGAAAACAACACGCCAGGGTCGTGTGTTCAGTGTTGAAGTATCCAGGGGGTGTCATCCCGGGATTCCCCATGTATTGGCTGCCGAGCGGCCAAGAATTAGCGATGGCGTCACTGGTGCTCTGGTCCAGTCGTGGCCAGCCCCGTCTCCGCAGCTGCGCTTTCGAGCATTTTACGGTCTTTTGACGGGTATTGAAGAGCGGAAATGTGAAGTCGTCGCCGTTAGATAAGTAAGTTAGGTAGTTAGGTTGCAAGTCTATACTTTTGAAATATTTTTTGTTTTGTTTTTAAACATATATTGAACACAATGCCAATACAATGCCATTTCTCGCCCCTCAGCCAGACTGGGGCAGCGTGTGGCCGTCTCGCCCCTCAGCCGGACCGGTTCAGCGTATGCTCGTCTCGCCCCTCAGCCAGACCGGGGCAGTGAATGGCCGTCTCATCCATCAGCCAGACCGGGGCAGCGTATGGCCATCTCCCCCCTCAGCCGGACCGGGACAGCGTATGGCCGTCTAGCCAGTCGCCCCTCACACAGACCGGGGCAGCGTATGGCCGTCTCCCCCTCAGCATGAGTTAAGGGATGGATAATTACCCGCGGTAAACGTAATCTTAAATAGGATCGTACCTTAGGCGCAACTATCCGTATCCCGTTCGAAATATTCGCACCGTACCGAGCCGCGTGCGGCGACAGCCGAATTGGACCACAGCACCAGTGACGTCACGTAATGTCGAGCGATTGGGGCGCTAAAATCCCCGGATGACTCTACCTCTCTTGTATGGCATTGGGGTTGTGTATTCAGTGTTGAATCCAATGCCCTATACCCGTTGATTCAGTGTCCTTTTAATTAGGTAGGTACCTACATTGGTTGAATATTTGATATTTTATATTAATATTTGATATTGATATTTTCTGTATTGAATACAAATACAGAAAATATTATTAATCCTGGCGATCCTAGCCCAAATTTATATTAGTGTGGCTGGTAACATGTTTTTTTCATGTGTTGCTTTGTGTGTCAGTATTATTTGGTTGTGTTAAACTTGAAAACCCTCGGTGGTGGTCGGTGGACCCAAAACGATGATCCTTATAGCCCAAATTTGTATTAGTGTGGCTGGTAGCATGTATTTTTCAAGTGGTACTTCAGTGTGTCAGTATGATTTAGTTGTGCGAAAAGTCCGATCTTGGGACGTATCAGGAGTAAGGTGCTTTAGTATGTCAGTATTATTTGGTTGTGCAAAAAGTCCAATCGTTCTTACTTAGGTAGGTACCTATCTTGGTTGAATATTATTAATCCTGGCGATCCTAGCCCAAATTTACATAGTGTCAGTATTTTTTGGTTGTGCGAGAAGCCCAATCTTGGGACGTGTCTGGGGTAAGGTGCTGTTGTGTGTTATTCTGATAGCATGAAAAGTACAATCTTGGGACGTGTCCAGGGTAATGTCAGTTTACCCATAGATTTAGAGCACTAATAGAGCACTTTAAAATTAGAGCATCAGGGTCAAAATTAGAGTTAGGTTTAGAATTTGTGTGACCATGGCCTGCCTGTGGGGGTCAGTATCAGTTGGTGGGCTTATGGCATATTGAGAGAAGCAATATACAAATTACTCAACACAAAATTATAGACTCTCCACAATAGCGTGTCTTGGTCCCAAGCTTTGGAACGACAAAATGGCCAGTAGGTTTACCCGTAATGAGGTACCTCATTCCAAGACTGCTGTAAAAAAGATTCTAAAAAAAACTTCATTGAAACATATCAGTAAACAAACATATAATTAATGTAATATAGCTACCTTGGCTAAATAAAACCGCCAACAATATATATTATGGAATAACTAAATGAAATATATTAGCGGATATATAACGTAGCTTATATATTTACATGCCAATCACGCAATCATATATATCTATGACAATATGTATCTCTCATGGTCCACAATCATGATAACTTCATATGTAACCTTGCATCACGATGCATAATTACCATCACTCACAACATATGTAACTTTATATCATAATCCATAATCACAATCATATATAACATTAGTACTCTTGATCTTTATCCATAATCATTGTGTACGCCCTAATCGATGGCGCTGGCTCCTGGAGCTCACTCTGCAACAAGCTTGCTTAGCAGAGTGACTCCATGGAGTATCAGCATAAGACTGCTTGAAACGACCAGATTTAGCCCCTCCGACCCCGAGGACTGATTCGTGACTGATTCACCTTACTAACATCGAATGAAAGAGTATGTCTGGGGACTGGTATGGTATAGCGGACAGTCATATGCTCTCTTTGGCTATGACTACTTTCAGCCCTGTTCGTTTTTGGTATGCATAACATTAGCTCTGCTTGCTTTACACGCTTATTTACGTTTTATTTCCTCTTCTTAGCAGGGAGTGCGGCGAAATTACTTGTTTATGTTTGTTGGTGTTAACGTATGGTTTTGTGCGTCGCTGGGCTGAGGGAGGGGCACTCCTGGTTAGGTGACGGTTAGAAAAAAGGAGCACTCAAATTAGATTTATGACTATGGCCTTGGCATAGTGGGGGAGAAATATAAATTTAAAGCACTCGCCTGAGGAGACACCGACAAGTACTTAATTCCCGGGCAACGCCGGGTACCCCCGCTAGTGTTCTCTAAAACAATGAGCAAACGTTGGTATATTCAACACACTGTCTGAAACTTGTCGAGCAGAATCTCTCACGCAAAGCAAACAGACAATCCTTTCTCATCTCAGCCACGCAACCCGCTGCGTGTGTCTGCAGTTCTGTTTGGCACGTCTCGGTGACGTCTGGGTGACGTCTGGGTGACGTCTGGGTGACGTCTCGGTGACGTCTGGGTGACGTCTGGGTGACGTTCCGCCCAGCCGGTGCCCGCGGCCCGCTACCGACGGCGGCACCCTCTCCTCTGCAGTTCCGTTACTCCGCGCACCGTGCAGTGCAGACCGCCGGCGGCCGTGCGCCATGCCGAGCGTGCGGGTCGTCAGAACTATGCGCACCTGCACCCTCTCCTCTGCAGTTCCGTTACGCCGCGGACCGTGCAGTGCAGACCGCCGGCGGCCGTGCGCCATGCCGAGCGTGCGGGTCGTCAGAACTATGCGCACCTGCACCCTCTCCTCTGCAGTTCCGTTACGCCGCGGACCGTGCAGTGCAGACCGCCGGCGGCCGTGCGCCATGCCGAGCGTGCGGGTCGTCAGAACTATGCGCACCTGCACCCTCTCCTCTGCAGTTCCGTTACGCCGCGGACCGTGCAGTGCAGACCGCCGGCGGCCGTGCGCCATGCCGAGCGTGCGGGTCGTCAGAACTATGCGCACCTGCACCGGCCGCGCCCCGCACACCGCTGCGGCAGCCAAGGACACGCAGCGAGGGTCTCGCGCGCTGCGCCGGGCACTTTTACCGCCCCCGCTGCACCGCTCTCCACGCTCTATTACGCTGAGCCACCACACATGAAGCTACCGTCGGGATGGTATAGCAGGGGGGGGGGGGGGGGGAGGGCAAACAATGGCTCCAGTGCTCTCACGCTGCGGTGTTACGAGATTTGTCTCGCTTAACGAAGTTGATGTTCGCGATCTTCAGGCACTCACAGTGTAATTGGCAGTTTTATGTTTGGTCTCGATTTCACCGTTAAATGGCGTCATGCTGAAATCGGCAAACCTCATAGGACGTTACGCAAAGGGCAATACTTATATATGCTTCTTCCAGAGGTTAAAAAGCTCCAGCCTGTTCAACGGAAAAGGGCAAACAAAGATGCAAAAATGTCAGTAACGTTGACAAAACTGAAAACCCCGACACACTGCCGTCCACCATATGGTGCTGCATACAACGGACGGTGCAATAACAGAACCAGCGTTCTCAAAACTCTGGAGAACTTTGACAAAGTCATGCCCCGCATTGTGTAACACTGTAACACTGCATTGTGTAACACTGCCATTTTTGTAGCCTGTTTTTAGCTTAAAGTTTGTTGCAAATAATACCTCCTGGTAACAAAATATTCATTCTCTGGTTAAAGTAACCATCCATGGAATTGGGTTTCAGCAAAGAAGAGCACTTAACCCGCGACATGCTGGGGGGGGGGCTATTCCCCCCTCCCGTTATTTTGCAATAACTCCTAAACTAACACCAGTATCGTCACCAATCTTGCGATACCTTCTCTCACATCAATTCTAAACATGTTGGCCGAAGGAAAAAGTTGAGGTTATGATAGGTCAACCGGAAATGACGTCAGAGAGACGTCATGTTCTTCGGTTTTTGTTGCAAAATAATGGTTTGCGGAAAACGCTGTCAAAAATACAATGTTTGAGATAAATTAAATTGTCTTAAATCAGATTACTGACAATATACGGATAAATTAAAAATAAATTAATACTATGATAATATTATGAATATTATGATTATTAATATTAAATAAAATGATAAATTAATATTACTGATAAATTAAATTGTCTTAAATCAAATTACTGAGAATATACCGGTCTATGAAACTACAATCTCGGATTTTTGAGTTTTTTTAATTAAAAATTTTGAGAAATCCAAATACATTTTTTTTTAACAAAATTTGCACACAAAAAAAAACAGAATTTGCCAAAAATTGGAATATATGTTATTGTGACGTGGTCGGTGAATAAGTGTACCAAATTTGAAGTCGATATCTTCAAAAATGACTGACGTATGACTTTTAAATGACAAAAATCGACCACTTCTCACATCATTACTATGCATACAAAATGCATTTCCGTTTTTGCTTTTTACTTCTATTTATATGGAACAAACAATGTTCTAAGTTCATTTTTTTGCGTTCTAGACTAAAAACAACCCCATAAACATGTGTTACAACGCCTAATGACCGTAATCTGCAGTTTGACCTCGTGACCTCAGATGACCTTGACCTGACCCAAGGTCATAAACAGCTTAGAATGGTACTTAGAAGTGTCAGACACACGAATCATACGATTTATCGACTTTTTATGCGTTTAATATCGCAATTTTGCGCGACAATTCCATCCATCGAGACCTTTTGAAACGGTCAAACATTTTGTACTTGACCTGACCTGTGACGTCATCGGTGACCCTGAGATCAACAATATTATGTTTCCCTCGATACATTTCCTAGGGCTATCGAATGCCGTTTGAATGTTTACAATCGGTCCTGTAGTTCCGGAGTTCCGAAGGTGGGGGGGGGGGGAATAGCCCCCCCCCCTCCCCCAATAAGTCGCGTTATGAAATATACCCCAGTAACTCGCGGGTTAATACGGATGTCTCAGCTCTGTCTTTCTGTAGCACTAGCTTCGAGCGAACACGGGTTGCGGGGTCGGCCTTCAGGTGTTGCCGGTGAGAGTGCATATATTAGGTCACATGAGATCAAAGCCTATTAATCAGAAATGGCGAAACTTCTGCGGTTGGCTCCGATTCTAATCCGTGATATTCTCTCGGCTATCACATGCGCCATCCGTGGCTATCACATGCACCATCCGTGGCTATAACATGCACCATCCGTGGCCGCCGTGTTTAAGTAGGGAACGTGTTTGCGGTCCACCTTTGCATGTCCCAGCAGGCTGTCCGGGGGATATAGAGAAAGAAGAGCGACCGTCACTGTCCGCCGCGCTGTTTTGGCGGCTCGAGGCGCTCCGGAGGCACTCGATTGACATCCCGTGCCTGGTGCCGTGTGGTCCGGGGCCACTGGGCCATCGTGGCTGCAGCATCTGCCCGCTCCCAGGCGATAAACACCTCGTTCAGCACGGTTCAGTTGGCTGGGTCAGATGCTCAACAGTTATGGGGACAGTGGGATATCCCAGAGTGGGGTGGAATTGGGAGCAAGGGTTATCTGTGGTGGTAATCGATCTAACGGTTTGACCGGATGGGGTGGAGGGGGGACGAGCTGCCATTATTCCGTCATCTCCTCAATCGATTCGGTCATCCTGTAGGCTGCTCTTGAAGCGACACCACTGCACAAAAAGCAGTCTGTCTCATTACGTCACAGCGCTGTGAATGTCACCGGCATGCAGTGGCTGAGCGCTGTGAATGTCACCGACATGCAGTGGCTGAGCTCTGTGAATGTCACCGGCATGCAGTGGCTGAGCGCTGTGAATGTCACCGACATGCAGTGGCTGAGCGCTGTGAATGTCACCGACATGCAGTGGCTGAGCGCTGTGAATGTCACCGACATGCAGTGGCTGAGCGCTGTGAATGTCACCGACATGCAGTGGCTGAGCGCTGTGAATGTCACCGACATGCAGTGGCTGAGCGCTGTGAATGTCACCGACATGCAGTGGCTGAGCGCTGTGAATGTCACCGACATGCAGTGGCTGAGCGCTGTGAATGTCACCGACATGCAGTGGCTGAGCGCTGTGAATGTCACCGGCATGCAGTGGCTGAGCGCTGTGAATGTCACCGACATGCAGTGGCTGAGCTCTGTGAATGTCACCGACATGCAGTGGCTGAGCGCTGTGAATGTCACCAACATGCAGTGGCTGAGCGCTGTGAATGTCACCGGCATGCAGTGGCTGAGCGCTGTGAATGTCACCGACATGCAGTGGCTGAGCGCTGTGAATGTCACCGACATGCAGTGGCTGAGCGCTGTGAATGTCACCGGCATGCAGTGGCTGAGCTCTGTGAATGTCACCGACATGCAGTGGCTGAGCGCTGTGAATGTCACCGACATGCAGTGGCTGAGCGCTGTGAATGTCACCGGCATGCAGTGGCTGAGCGCTGTGAATGTCACCGGCATGCAGTGGCTGAGCGCTGTGAATGTCACCGACATGCAGTGGCTGAGCGCTGTGAATGTCACCGGCATGCAGTGGCTGAGCTCTGTGAATGTCACCGACATGCAGTGGCTGAGCGCTGTGAATGTCACCGGCATGCAGTGGCTGAGCTCTGTGAATGTCACCGACATGCAGTGGCTGAGCGCTGTGAATGTCACCGACATGCAGTGGCTGAGCTCTGTGAATGTCACCGACATGCAGTGGCTGAGCGCTGTGAATGTCACCGGCATGCAGTGGCTGAGCTCTGTGAATGTCACCGACATGCAGTGGCTGAGCGCTGTGAATGTCACCGACATGCAGTGGCTGAGCGCTGTGAATGTCACCGGCATGCAGTGGCTGAGCTCTGTGAATGTCACCGACATGCAGTGGCTGAGCGCTGTGAATGTCACCGGCATGCAGTGGCTGAGCTCTGTGAATGTCACCGGCATGCAGTGGCTGAGCGCTGTGAATGTCACCGGCATGCAGTGGCTGAGCGCTGTGAATGTCACCGACATGCAGTGGCTGAGCTCTGTGAATGTCACCGAGATGCAGTGGCTGAGCGCTGTGAATGTCACCGACATGCAGTGGCTGAGCGCTGTGAATGTCACCGACATGCAGTGGCTGAGCTCTGTGAATGTCACCGAGATGCAGTGGCTGAGCGCTGTGAATGTCACCGACATGCAGTGGCTGAGCGCTGTGAATGTCACCGACATGCAGTGGCTGAGCTCTGTGAATGTCACCGAGATGCAGTGGCTGAGCGCTGTGAATGTCACCGACATGCAGTGGCTGAGCGCTGTGAATGTCACCGACATGCAGTGGCTGAGCTCGGCATCTCGATACATACAGTGACCGCCCTCGCTGCAGGCAGCGCTCTCAGCACCTGTGTGGCATCGTGTTGGCTCGACGCGGCAGCTGACCCGCCGTGTCCGGTGACCGCCGGTGACCGCCGGTGACCGCCGGTGACCGCCGGTGACGGCCGATGACGGTTGATGGCCGCCGGTGACGGTTGATGGCCGCCGATGACGGCAGATGACCGCCGGTGACGGCTGATGGCCGCCGATGACGGCTGATGACGGCCGATGACGGCCGATGACCGCCGGTGACGGCTGATGACCGCCGATCCGATGACGGCTGATGGCCGCCGATGACGGCTGATGGCCGCCGATGCCCGCCGATGACGGCTGATGGCAGCCGATGACGGCCGATGACGGCTGATGGCAGCCGATGACGGCCGATGGCCGCCGATGCCCGCCGATGACGGCTGATGACAGCCGATGACGGCCGATGGCCGTGCCCCAGATGACGGTCCAGCGGCGGCGGCGGCACCTCATGGGTGACCTGCTCCATCTGTCGTCCCGGCCCGCCCCGCCGGCCCGGCCCGCCCCGCCCTCCCGGCCCGCCCGCCGGCCCGGCCCATATACAGATGACCGCCAGCTATCGACGCCACTTGCGAAACGGTGGCCGTGACCATAGCCCCGCGTCATCCTCCAGCGACGACCCGCTGCGCCAGTATCGCCTCAGGCTCCGACCCGCTGCGCCAGTATCGCCTCTGACTCCGAGAGCTGCTGCGCGGGGCTCGTCGACAGCGCCCAGCGGTGACCGCGCCATGTCTATCTTACTACGTAACGTAGCCCAGCACTCAGAATACACACACGCGACGAACGTAAGCAAAGATTACGCCGGACACACGCCAGGGGCCCGAGCGGAACGCGACGCTGCAGGGATACTCGAAGACTAAGCGCAGTCAGAAATACTCAGATGCAGAATCTTTTGCCGCGGGTGTTGCTGGCAGTATTCTCAAGTGACTGTATGCGACGAATCAGTTTGTTTACGTTAAGTGTTTTCTTGTGTTTATGAGTCGTTTGTGCCGCACTTATGGAGGGCAAAACGTACTTACTAGTAACCTTGTTTACGTGCAGTGATTTTTGTGTTAATGGGTCATTAGTACTGTACTTCTAAAGTTCACTGATGCAGCAAAACCTTTTAAAGGGATTATACGGGTTTTTCCCAGACTAATTTAGTTACATAGTAAAATGTACTTATAAAGGTGGTAGAAGTCCCACGATAGCCACATTTTTCTGGGAATGACCTCTTCTGCACGTAAGGGCATTCCAAAGTGCGCGGTGATGCCACCGCGTTTTTCTGCAGGACCGGCTGAGGCAGAGCCAGTCATCTCTTTTATGCTAATAAAAACACCTCACTTATGGCATATTTCCGGTAATATAAGCAATATTTGAAAGAAAATAAACTTCTTTTGTTCCAACGACACCAGCAGTTACCTAGTTTTCCAATAAAATTATATATTTTTCATGAATTTTCATGCCAAAAAATTAATACGTCACCACCAAATTCTCAACGCTAAAGGCCGGAGATAAGAAAACCACAACAACACAAAACCTCAACGAACAGTGTGTAGTAATACAAAGTCCCGTCAGTTTTGAATTGCATAATAATTTTGTGATCCAGTGTAGGACTTGCAGATAATTCAAAACTCTAAAATTGATCTTAAGACAAAAGTGGTGGACTGTAGTGCCGATCAAGTACTCGTTATTTGATACTAGTCTCGAAAAACGCCCAAGTTTTAACGCTGATAATTGCTGAAATAATGGACTAAATGAGCATTGAGGTCCCTGTTATATGTCTTAAACGTGTTTAAAGCTTATACAACTGCAAAAGAGTGCATTTACTTTCAGGACGGAACCCCGTATAATCCCTTTAAGTTGCACTAGCCTATTGACGCCACACAAATGGACATCGCTGACAATGTCAACGTGCTGTGTCAAGTGCCCTCCAGATTCTGGGCCGGTGTCATCAACACATAATTAATGAATCTACGAACATACAGTCATTCATTTTGTTTTGTGGTGAGATGAGTCTACGTGTTAGGCATGGCATTGAACTTATAGCCGCTAATAAACTAAGGTGGTCTCCGTTACCTGTCCGACTCTGTCCAATCATTATCTGAAAATGTTGAAGACGAAACACACATCATCAACATCTTGTTTGTATTGCCTGCCGTCGGCTCTGCTGTTTGTATAGCCTGCTGTTTGTATAGCATGCCGTCGGCTCTGCTGTTTGTATAGCCTGCCGTCGGCTCTGCTGTTTGTATAGCCTGCCGTCGGCTCTGCTGTTTGTATAGCCTGCCGTCGGCTCGGCTGTTTGTATAGCCTGCCGTCGGCTCTGCTGTTTGTATAGCCTGCCGTCCGCTCTGCTGTTTGTATTGCCTGCCGTCGGCTCTGCTGTTTGTATAGCCTGCCGTAGGCTCTGCTGTTTGTATAGCCTGCTGTTTGTATAGCCTGCCGTCGGCTCTGCTGTTTGTATAGCCTGCCGTCAGCTCTGCTGTTTGTAAAGCCTGCCGTCGGCTCTGCTGTTTGTATAGCCTGTCGTCGGCTCTGCTGTTTGTATAGCCTGCTTTTTGTATAGCCTGCCGTCGGCTCTGCTGTTTGTATAGCCTGCCGTCGGCTCTGCTGCTTGTATAGCCTGCCGTCGGCTCTGCTGCTTGTATAGCCTGCCGTCGGCTCTGCTGCTTGTATAGCCTGCCGTCGGCTCTGCTGTTTGTATAGCCTGCCGTCGGCTCTGCTGTTTGTATAGCCTGCTGTTTGTATAGCCTGCCGTCGGCTCTGCTGTTGAACACGGACGTTAGGACGCGGTCGAGCTGAGAGTAATGTGTCAGCGCAGACACCAGAGCTGCAACTCATGGTGCAGCTCATGGTGGCTGAGCTGCAACTCATGGTGCAGCTCATGGTGGCTGATCTACCAAGGACGGACCTGTCACCACCGGCCGCGAGAAGACGAAGAGTCGTCTGCGACGCTGCAGAGCCTCGCAGGGAGTCGTCAGCGGTGTCGTGATCGTCACAGATGCGTCTGAGATGGCGCGAAGAGATCAGAGCGAGGCGACTCCCACGCCACCACCATGCCGCCCCGGCAGCCTCGCAGATCAGACCGCTCATCAGTGATCAGTGGCGCCGTGCCGCTCCGGCAGCCTCGCAGATCAGTGGCGCCATGCCGCCCCGGCAGCCTCGCAGATCAGTGGCGCCTGCTGATACCGCTGATCAGTCATCAGTGGCACCTGGCCCTGCTGATACCGCTGATCAGTGATCAGTGCCGCCTGCTGATACCACTGATCAGTCATCAGTGGGACCTGGTCCTGCTGAGGCAGCTTATCACTAATCAGTGGTAACTGAGCCTGCCTGCGAAGTCATACATGCCGACTAATGATATGTTAATGCTATTGAAATACCGTTATATATCTAGATCAAGCTAATACTTCTCACACACACGCTGGCAAATTCAGTTACCCACGCATGCACGTACTCTCGCATGCGTTATCGTCTTGAAAATGTCTGCAACATACAAGTGCTGCAACATACTGTACTGCATAAAGTGCTGCATACTGATGTATGCCTGATCAGGTTGTTTCTCAGGCAGTGTCCATCTATGTTGAAACACCTTTCCCGCCATTGAAGGACATGCTAAGTCACTATTAGCATAAGGGAAGCCAGATAAATCAGGGACCGGAAAATATAAATGCATGCGTCCAATATCTCAAGTTAATTCTACCTAACCCGTTTATTATCTTTACGTTAAGAAGCTTTACCAATCTTATTTAGCATGCAAATTGGCGCACCATGCTGTACTGAGCCGCACATTTTGTTCGCCTGCGTATGTACGTTAACCCTATTAGGGGGGGGGGGGGGGCAGGGGGGGGGGGGGGGCAGGTTCTGTCCACCCCTCAGGTTTTTTTAAAGATATCTCCCGAACGGCTGCGAGCAGACCCATGAAATTTTCGGATTTTTCCTAGAATTGAATTCCGCATCTGAAATCAAAATTTTGAGTTCCTAACCTTAACAGAGGCGGTTCCAGGGCTCGGTTTTTGGAGTTGTTTTTTCGGCGACATTTGGCGATAATACGGAGATGCGATCTTCACGGCTTCTTCTTATCTGCCTCAAGTATAAAGGAGTTACAAAGGTTTACGGTGATTGAAACAAGTGCATATTAGTTGATTTTAGTGAACTATAATACATATTACACGGCAGAGGCGGTTTCAGTGACTTGAACAGGGGAGGTTTACAGGAAGTTATTTTGTATATATTTTGCCTCCCTTTTTCGCTAACCTGGCTCCGCCTATCGATGAAAATATGCTTTATAACTGTTGTATCGATGTCACAATAGCGCACCATTTCATTTATCAAGAAGAAAAAAATGACGGTTTTATAAGGCATTTATTTTACCCCAAAATTTAGTGACCTGAAAACGCTTATGATTTTCGAATTTGCAAAAGTCGCCGTAATATATAAATCCCCAATTCAATCTCTATCGATCCACATTAGTTGCGTTAAAGGGATTATACGGGTTTCCGTCCTGAAAGTAAATGCACTCTTTTGCAGTTGTATGAGCTTTAAACACGTTTAAGACATATAACAGGGCTCATTTAGCAATGCTCATTTAGTCCATTATTCCAGAAATTATCAGCGTTAAAACTTGGGCGTTTTTCGAGACTAGTATCAGATAACGAGTACTTGATCGGCATTACTGTCCACCACTTTTATCTTAAGATCAATTTTAGAGTTTTAAATTATCTGTAAGTCCTACACTGGATCACAAAATTATTATGCAATTCAAAACTGACGGGACTTTGTATTACTACACACTGTTCGTTGAGGTTTTGTGTTTTTGTGGTTTTCTTTTCTCTGGCCTTTAGCGTTGAGAATTTGGTGGTGGCGTATTAATTTTTTGGCATGAAAATTCATGAAAAATATAGAATGTTATGGGAAAACTAGGTAACTGCTGCTGTCCTTGGAACAAAACGAGTTTATTTTCTTTCAAATATTGCTTATTTTACCGGAAATATGCCATACGTGAGGTGTTTTATTAGCATAAAAGAGATGACTGGCTCTGCCTCAGCCGGTCCTGCAGAAAATACGCGGTAGCATCACCGCGCACTTTGGAATGTCCTTACGTGCAGAAAAGGTAATTTCCAGAAAAATGTGGCTACCGTGGGACTTCTACCACCTTTATAAGTACGTTTTACTATGTAACTCAATTATTCTGGGAAAAACTCGTATAATCCCTTTAAAATCGGTTGATAAACATGACAGCTGTGTTGGATCACAAATACCTCTAATATTTGTAGTTTTTGCCCCCCCCCCTGTTGCCCCCTATCAAACATTTCTGATTTTAATTCATTTTTTGAGAAATGTAAATCGTGTTGAGGGGAATCAAACGCCGTTTGATATTTGAAAATCGGACGGGTAGATCTCGAGATCTCGGGGGGGGGGGGGGGGGGATCCGCCTGCCCCCTGCCACTAATAGGGGTAGCCAGGAGCCTGTCACTAATAGGGTTAAGGTGGTTCGACGCTGGATGCATTGCGCCATGCGCCGCCGCCTAGTCATTACCCAATGGTCCATCTGTTACCACTCCTGCAGCTGATACCGTGTGCTAGATAGCCATAATGTCAGCCAATGGACGTCGTTTTGCCGATCATTACCGGGCTCCTATGGCGGCGTGATAAGCGTTACAGTGGTCAGAACATCAGACAGGCGTTTATGGGGCGTCGCAACAATACAGACCACTCGGGTGCTTCACATGGGAAAAAAAACTATGAAGAGTCAGGTCAGGGCAGTAACCTTGAGCTGACCACACAAGCACCGTCTTCTGTGAAGATATTTAGACTGTAGAATAGTGTAAACTGTCTTCTCTAGCAGTGCTGCCTTCTGCGTCTGGCACTGAAACAAAAACGTGCATTGATTTACTAACGACGTCAAAACGGCCATCGGTTTAAAGCTAGGTAAAGCTAGGTAAGTACCCGTGATTCAGCCACCTAAATATTTACAATTATACCTACTCATTATTGCTTTCGTTGCTGCATTTCTTTGCGAAACACATTTCCATCTCTATCTTTTTAGTTCAACTCCTCCAAGTTCCACTTAACTTTAAGCCAGTAAGATATATTTTGTAAATGCTGTAAAACAACTAAAACAAACCATCCAGCCGCCAGGTGGCACCTCGCCAACGACTCTAACGTGAAGGAGTGCACGGCTGCCGAGGTCAAGAACGGAGGTGTTTGTGATCCGATACGACCAGTCGCCACAGTGCCGCCGACCGCCGGGAGCAACGTGTGACGTCACAGGGGAACGCTTGTGGCAGTGTGGCATCTAAGTCGATTGTTGTTTGCATCAATTTGATTTTATTTCACGTGTACTTCAGTGAACATGACGAGTGTAAAACATTGAAATATACATAGTCTTCGATGGTTAAAAAAATCATATAGATAGCGCGGCTTAGTGAGGAAAGCGTTTATTTCGCTGAAGTGTAATTCCCCTAAATCTGTAAATGAATTCTGCTGAAAATATAAGATAATTTCCATTACGATGATTCTACGCTCAATTCAATTGGTGAGGTTGTTCAGGTAAATTAAAGAATGCTCAAAGATTGCTTAAAAATTGCTCAAATTGTACACTAATGCTCAACTTCCTGTATACATGAATCACATATTGTTTTTGCACACCTGCCAATTCAAAGATAGATATTGGGAAGTTTACCTTGTAGCACAGTAGCCGTTTTCACGAAGGATTATTGCGCTGACAAGTTTCCGAAAGATTCTGAAAGTTTTGAAAAACTTCACAACTTTTGCATGCGATTTTTTGCTGGAAATGTCCCTCATAATCTTGTAATATGTTGGTAAGAATAAAATATGTTGACAAAATTGTGGTTTGGTGGTGATAAGCAAGACAAGTATTGATAGAATCTACCTGAAAATTTTCAGGAATATTCTATCAATACTCAGTCACTCAGTGTCCCCAGTGCAGTGGTGGCGAAGCCCATGGCCATGCACCACTGATATCATGTGATCAGAGAGGCAGGGCAATCTGCATGGGATCCCGGTGGCATATTGCAGTGCTCCAGCAGGATTGGTGCGTATTGCAGTGCTCCAGTGCTCCAGCAGGATTGGTGCGTATTGCACAATACGAATGTGCTTGCACACCCTGGCGTACTTCCAATGCAGAAGCTCGCTCAGTGTGGTGCCGACTGCCTGCCTGGGATGAATATTCGACAGACGAGTTCGTCACGCACGGCCGAGAGCCACAACCATTCCGGCTGGCTGCGGCAGCCATCCCGGCTGGCTGCGGCAGCCAATTAAGTGCCATCAATCGTGGTCAGGTGCTTTACGACCGCACGCCTGACTGCGTTTCATGGTCACCAGGCTGTTAATAAAGCATTCCACTAATCACAAACAGGCGGGTGGATTCCAGACTCGCTGTTTGGTATAGTCAGGCTCGGGACACTTGCAAAGGATGCGCTGGGTGACTAATTTAACCTATGTGATGTGGCGACTTTTCTCTGAAATCTGAACGTCACACATTCAATGTCATCCAGTGTTAAAGGGGCATGACTGGACGCAGGATATTTATCAGGTTTATATGCCTTGTGAGGAGCAATGCGGAAGAACACCAATGGAAAAGACAGGTTTTTGTAACCAACAAGCAAGGACATCGCCGTAGGGAGGGGGAGGGGGGACATCGTCCCCCAGCCTGACCGCGGGGGGGGGGAGGTTGTGCCCTCCAGTTCTGGAAACATTTATCTATACTTTGTTCGGAATTATTGCAGTTTTCGGTGTCTTAAAAAGCATTTGGAAAAAGTCGAAGTGCAATGGAAGTGATCAGGCCAATATTTTTGCTTTCTGAAGGGAAGTTAGGAGGAATTTTAATGTAATTTCGGTAGCAGAAAACATAAGGCATATCATGGCGCAAAATGTGCCTTATTGGTTGTTTACGGCACACTTATTGTTGCTTGCTGAAAGGAAACAGCGGCGGTGTTTATGGTTCTCCCATCCCTGTCGTGGTTGCCATCTACTTATGTGCTTCAAATGACTATCAATCTATGAAAGAAAGGGAGCTGACACCAATAGCGGACGTTTCTTCAAGAAAGACGTATCTGATGAGTCAAAAATTTATTGTATTGCAATAGGTACAAATAATCAATGAGACAAATTAGTAATGTACGTTTCGGAGTCTTTGGTAACCAGCATATTACTTTATTTGCTTTGTCATTCCTGGTAATAGAGGGGGAAGTTGGAAAGACTGTCTGGCCGCGGGGCATGTTATGCGGGCCCGAGAGGCCTCTGTATCTCGGCATGCCCCAGACGAGGACTTTCAGGAGGCCGCCTGACCGTCTCGGTGATATGCAACTCCTCGCTGTTTTGGGCCCAAACCCGGTGGTTTTATAACGATTGGCTGGATACGATTCACTGGTGACCTGATTCTGGGCCATGGCACCTGTGACCATTTATAACCCCATGATTATACATCGATGTCGACTGTGTGTATATTTTCCACAGCCTGGCTTCGATAATATTCCGTTTGTTCGCCGGTCGTGAGAAACGGTTGAAAGACGGGCATCACCAACCGCTCATCAATTTTGGGATAACCTGTATATACGGGCAAGCTCACATTTCAATCTTTAGAGTATTGTCTTATCTGAAGTTGCATCACTTTGCGAATCAGGCTTCGTCTCTCGTACTCACAGTCTGTATCTGATCAATCCGTGTATGCTTTCCACCATTTTGAAGTGAATTAGAAGCCGCATCACTATCATTCTTCTCCCAAAAGTTATTTCCAGAAAACAATGTAACGATTTTTGAAGGTTTAAGTTAAATTGTCTCTCCTGACCCAAACATTGACCTGACGTCAAATCCGGGGGATATTCGCGCATCGTTCGCTGTTTTAGCTCTCGAGCTAAAGACTATTGTGTAAGGGACACCCATATGACCGACATTCAGATTTTCGAATAAGTTATTGCTTTTCACTTGTTATAAATTCAAATAGACAAATATAGCTCGTAAATATACCTGAACATATTGCGTTCCCAAGTACAAATGATTAAGTAAAACTGATTTTCCTTCGCATTTTCGGGAACCGCACTTCCCCCCCCCCCCCACACACACACACACTCAAAAATCCGTGGCGACGCCTCGGCCAACAAGTCAATTAGACAAACTGATGAACTGCTTTTAGACTCGAATGCATTGCCATGCTTAATGTAAAAGGCCAATGTCCCTCTTTATTTCATATATGTAGTTATGTATATGATCATTAGTTATCGGTTGTTTGGTGATTACCCACCTAGGTACCCCACACGTTAGCTGATTTATAACCGTTACAGCAACTCTTCGTTATTACATAATATTTCACAGTCTGCTTCAGTGAAGCATCACCTGTTTTGAGAGAGAATTCTCCAAAATTGAAGGGATTTCTCTCATTGATTGATTTTCTCATAGATTATCTACACTGATGTAGAATAGTGTTGTTGGAAAATATGCCCTGTGAGCGCTGCGACAATATTTTCACTCCTCTTTGATTATCGATTTCAAAGCCATTAATATTTCGAATTTCTCAACTGAAACCCTTTGGAGTCGTTTTGTCGCCTCGGTGCCTGGGGTGATTTGGGCGCATTGTGGTCCAGCTGCTGATTTCCCAATAGAGAATTAGCCGGTATACCAGACCCATAACTGATCAGATTTCTCCACAACCGCAAAACTACCGTACCTCATTTAGTACAATCAGCTACAGTGGCAACCTTGGCCCATCCTCCTGTCTACCTCTTGCCGCCGAAGCCGCAATCATGAGGTATGCGACCGTCTATTCAGTATGCATGTTGACAGTGATTACTATGTACCCGCAGCTCCACGGAGGGTGTGGTCTGGTTCCAAACGTAGTGCAGTCGTTGTGGCTTACTGTTTTGAATGGCCGTCGATTTATTAATCACATGTTTATCCTATGAAAGACCAGGCGAGTCATAATCGCTTATTTGTTCGTATAGGGTAGGCGCCACAGCGTCTCCAGATGTGTGCAGCTTGCTACCATCGTGTGACGATGTCCAGACCATCTGTTCACTGGTGACTGAGACTAGTGACCTCCAGAGACATTATCTCATGTGTGTGTGTGTGTGTGTGTGTGTGTGTGTGTGTGTGTGTGTGTGTGTGTGTGTGTGTGTGTGTGTGTGTGTGTGTGTGTGTGCGCGCGTGCGTGCGTGCGTGTGTGCGTGCGTGCGTGCGTGCGTGCGTGCGTGTGTGCGTGCGTGCGTGCGTGTGTGCGTGCGTGCGTGCGTGCGTGCGTGCGTGCGTGCGTGCGTGCGTGCGTGCGTGCGTGCGTGCGTCGGGCGGGCGTGCGTGCCGTTGTGCCGTTGTGCCGTTGTGCCGTTGTGCCGTTGTGCCGTTGTGCCGTTGTGCCGTTGTGCCGTTGTGCCGTTGTGCCGTTGTGCCGTTGTGCCGTTGTGCCGGTGTGCCGGTGTGCCGGTGTGCCGGTGTGCCGGTGTGCCGGTGTGCCGGTGTGCCGGTGTGCCGGTGTGCCGGTGTGCCGGTGTGCCGGTGTGCCGGTGTGCCGGTGTGCCGGTGTGCCGGTGTGCCGGTGTGCCGGTGTGCCGGTGTGCCGGTGTGCCGGTGTGCCGGTGTGCCGGTGTGCCGGTGTGCCGGTGTGCCGGTGTGCCGGTGTGCCGGTGTGCCGGTGTGCCGGTGTGCCGGTGTGCCGGTGTGCCGGTGTGCCGGTGTGCCGGTGTGCCGGTGTGCCGGTGTGCCGGTGCGCCGGTGCGCCGGTGCGCCGGTGCGCCGGTGTGCGTGTGTGTGTGTTTGTGTGTGTTTGTGTGTGTGTATGACAATGAATAGCCACAATGGTGCAACATGTTGGATGAAAAGGTCGTGACTTTTAGTCCATCGTGTCGATATGTAGAAAAATGAGGCGACACTTCTCGGAGACTAACAAGTCAGGAGATCAGGGGTAGTTGGGATAAAATGCTTACGATAACCTTCGATCAACTTTTGCGAAGTTTTCTCCACCGAAGCTGTCCATTGAGTTGCGCTCGGCACCATCATGAGACATTTAGTGGACCGAATTTTAATTGGTAAGCGCTTAGCATACAGATGATGTTAACTATTTAGTTTTACAAGCTAATGATATCCGTGGTTATCGATCTTGACGCACATGAAACACAACATACTGGGTACCAAATCGACCGGCCAAAATTTGAGTAAGTACAAACTCAAACCATTTGAACTACATTCGAGAACAATATATTCTAGTAACAATTAAATATAGCCCGAATCCAAAGGCTTGTGCTGGATCATACCCGGACTAATCTGATCCCTTTCGCACTGTGTTTATAGACCGGACTAATCTGATCCCTATCGCACTGTGTTTATAGACCGGACTAATATGATCCCTTTCGCACTGTGTTTATAGACCGGACTAATCTGATCCCTTTCTCACTGTGTTTATAGACCGGCTGAGGTACTGTATAGATGGGACTAATCTGATCCCTTGCGATGATACGCGGACTAATCTGATCCCTTTCGCACTGTGTTTATAGACCGGCTGAGGTACTGTATAGTTGAGACTAATCTGATCCCTTGCGATGATACGCGGACTAATCTGATCCCTTGCGCACTGTGTTTATAGACCGGCTGAGGTACTGTATAGTTGGGACTAATCTGATCCCTTGCGATGATACGCGGACTAATCTGATCCCTTGCACACTGTGTTTATAGACTGGCGAGGTACTGTATAGTTGGGACTAATCTGATCCCTTGCGATGATACGCGGACTAATCTGATCCCTTGCGCACTGTGTTTATAGACTGGCTGAGGTACTGTATAGTTGGGACTAATCTGATCCCTTGCGATGATACGCGGACTAATCTGATCCCTTGCGCACTGTGTTTATAGACTGGCTGAGGTACTGTATAGTTGGGACTAATCTGATCCCTTGCGATGATACGCGGACTAATCTGATCCCTTGCGCACTGTGTTTATAGACTGGCTGAGGTACTGTATAGTTGGGACTAATCTGATCCCTTGCGATGATACGCGGACTAATCTGATCCCTTGCGCACTGTTTTTATAGACTAGCTGAGGTACTGTATAGTTGGGACTAATCTGATCCCTTGCGTTGATACGCGGACTAATCTGATCCCTTGCGCACTGTGTTTATAGACTGGCTGAGGTACTGTATAGTTGGGACTAATCTGATCCCTTGCGATGATACGCGGACTAATCTGATCCCTTGCGCACTGTGTTTATAGACTGGCTGAGGTACTGTACAGTTGGGACTAATCTGATCCCTTGCGATGATACGCGAACTAATCTGATCCCTTGCGCACTGTGTTTATAGACCGGCTGAGGTACTGTATAGTTGGGACTAATCTGATCCCTTGCGATGATACGCGGACTAATCTGATCCCTTGCGCACTGTGTTTATAGACCGGCTGAGGTACTGTATAGTTGGGACTAATCTGATCCCTTGCGATGATACGCGGACTAATCTGATCCCTTGCGCACTGTGTTTATAGACTGGCTGAGGTACTGTATAGTTGGGACTAATCTGATCCCTTGCGATGATACGCGGACTAATCTGATCCCTTGCGCACTGTGTTTATAGACTGGCTGAGGTATTGTATAGTTGGGACTAATCTGATCCCTTGCGATGATACGCGGACTAATCTGATCCCTTGCGCACTGTGTTTATAGACTGGCTGAGGTACTGTATAGTTGGGACTAATCTGATCCCTTGCGATGATACGCGGACTAATCTGATCCTTTGCGCACTGTGTTTATAGACCGGACTAATCTGATCCCTTGCGCACTGTGTTTATAGACCGGACTAATCTGATCCCTTGCGCACTGTGTTTATAGACTGGCTGAGGTACTGTATAGTTGGGACTAATCTGATCCCTTGCGATGATACGCGGACTAATCTGATCCCTTGCGCACTGTGTTTATAGACCGGACTAATCTGATCCCTTGCGCACTGTGTTTATATACCGGACTAATCTGATCCCTTGCGCACTGTGTTTATAGACTGGCTGAGGTACTGTATAGTTGGCAGCACACATGGTGGAGTTAATCACTGTTTGTTTACACTCAGGGAATGTCCCGTAAATTAATTAAGCATCTTCCTTGTATACTGGAGCTCTGCACTAAAGTTAAACACTCACAGATATGCCACAAACATGCCTTCGAGCTAATTGGCGGATCTAGAACGGCGAAAAAGTTGGTTTGGAGACCAAATCCCAAGAATAAAAAAAAGCAAAATCAAAATCAAAGCAAAAGATGCAACCATTAAAAACTCATCGGATTTGGTTTCCCTGTGGGTTACTTAACACACTTTCAAATACACTTTATTTGGTTAAAATCGCTTCGATTTTAATTTAAACCAAGGAAGATGTCAATTTTCGGCCTATTTCAGACGTTTTGGAGTGCCATGGGCCTGATGGCTCCCATGGATCTGCCAGTGCCGTAGAGTGAGTGAAGTTCGGCTTATAGAGCCAACTCAGCGTAATAGTGGTAACCAGGTAACTTTCCCCAGTCTCAGGTCAATGAATTGTGGTTAAACAATACTCGTGGCTCCTCTCGCCGACTTAAACCTGTGGGTAAAATGCATTGTGTATTATTGTGTATTATCAAAATATCACCAACAGGCAGGCGAAGTATCACCCAGTGACAGGCTAAGTCAAAAGCTAAAACAGCATACATACACTAAGAAAATACACATAATAAATAATAAAGATGATAAACATTCAAAATGCACAGTAAAGGTATACACTAAGAATACAAAACCTATCCTATGGCGCCGCGATGACGTACATTTTCACGCCGTTTTTAAACGAACATATGCTCATACTATTACGTAAAAAGCAGTTCATCTCCTCGGGAAGGCGGTTAAAAATCCCTGTTTTTACAGTGTTCACACGAGCGTACGGTGTTTGGAACAGCGAAAGACGACGGGTGGCGCGCCCAGGAATGTGGAGCAAGAAACAGCTGAGCAGATAGGGGTAGCAGATAGGGAGATGATGTATTATTGCATATTGCAATAAGACATCATAGCTTGTCTTTTTATTGTTTGCATTTTTGACAGGGGAATGTCACATTACACATATAAAATGGAATATAACGCTGCAATAACGTTCTGGTAGAGCAGGTTAGAAAGTGTTTAAACCTTCGCCCCAATACCAATGTCGTGCGAAAGTAGAAAGAAGTGAAAATCTTGACTGGATCTGGGGAATCAGCGGCGAATGACGGCATTCGTCATTAGACAACACATTATAATACCTATTTACCTATTATAATACCTATTGCAGTTGGTTGGTACGGGACAAAATCGTTACGGGCAAAATCGCTCATTGAGGTAGCCACAGATGGCCCCATAGCTGGGTTCATGAAAGAGACAATACCTATTCGCGGGAGCTTCGACTGTTGTGGCTTCAAGATACTTAACACCGATAGTGATCAGCACAATTGTTATGGTGAGACATTTAAACCATGAGGTGTTGAGTTATTTGGTTCAATACCAGGACTTGTTTCCATATCGTGACGTTAAATTGCTGTGGGAAATAGCTCCTAACACTTGGATTATTTGTTGACTTCCTCTTCTTGTCATTCGTGTTAATATCAGCAAAACAGATGACAAATTCGCGTTTTCCCCATAAAATACTCACTCTTCTTTCTCACGTTTTGACAGGAGAAGCATTCGATTTAAGTATATCTAGACAATCTTGCTAGTGCAATCAGTTACAGGGAATTCTAGTGGAGTAATCTTAACACGCGCCCTGGAGGGAGGGGGGGAGAAATCCGCCCACCTCTAAGGTTTTTCGAGGATAGCGAAAAAACGGCGGAGCGCAGCTCCGCCGTTTTTTCATACCTAATTACCCACATTATGTGCAATTCTTGACCTCGGGTCATCTCAGGTCAGATCACCAGACCAGGTCACGTGACTTCACCTCCAAACAGTTTACGGTCGTACCACAGGCATAGTTTTTGGCCGATCGGTTTCAAACTTGCAGGATTGTATAAGGTCATAGGTACCTACAATTCGTGTTACTCGGATTTTTGTTTATATCGGTGACCTAAGGTCGGGCCAATTTCGTGACTTCCCCATTATAAGTCAATGGGGAAATATTAAAATGCTTCCTATTCTGAAGATACGCGTGATATCAGTCAAATTTCCTCTGTATCATGTTATCATAGGCCATTATTGATGATCCATGTGAAATATTTGTTCAGTGACCCCTACAGGGTCAGCCGAGGTCATCTGGGGTCACGAACACTTTGTTGTCAATAACTCTTCGACATAATGAAGATAAATAAGTGAAACCAGTACCAATGTGTTTGTCTCAAGACACGTCTACCAATATGCAACATGACCTACTTGGCCCACTACTTGACATTGAGTTGAGGTCAAATTTCTAAGTTGACCCAAACTGGTCAACGTGAATATAATTTGAAGCGCCTTGACGAAATGAACACCATAGTGTCACATTCTTATTACCTTATTTTTATTACGTGCAAAATTATTTGCGAAAAACTGTTTTGCCATAAATAGCCTTCTTGACTTTTTATGACCTCTGGATCCTAAACTATTGATCTGAGCTAAACTTTGAGGACTAATGGGGTTTGCATATTTTAAGAGCTTTCCATTCCTTTTTCAGTTTGTTCCAATCTATAATAGATCTCGAGATATTTGGGAATTCTGGAACAAAGTCCTAAAATTTGGAATTTTGGCATATATTTGACCCCATTTGACCTTGAAGGTATTGACCTAGGGTCACGAAAATTCGCAAATCAGAGTACCCTACAGAACCTCCCTACCTTACAATTTTCGTTATTGCTGCTCTTATGGGAACGAGATCGTATGGGGGGGGGGGGGTGGGCAGTGGCGTATTTAGAAATCAGCCAAGGGGGGGCCACATGCTTTTGGAGCACAATTCATGTTTTGAGTCTAGGACCTAATAGGACCTTCTGGATCATGTTATTATAGGCCATTCTTGAAGACCCAGGTGAATTTGTGGCGCAGTGACCCCACGTGTTAAATCTATCGTCCGAATTTGTTTTTTCATCGGATTTTTTATATATATGTAAATACGAGCGAGCGCAAAGCGCTCGCTCGTCCTTCCGTGGTATATGGGAAAAATATTAATATGAGTGGCCCGGCCCGACCCGGCCCGGCCCGTGGCGACGCTTTTGAGAAGCTAATATCTCTGCAACCGCACGTCCGATTGACAAGGGGGTTTCTTTGCTGAGTAACCCCATCCACCCAAACCTGTTTCAGACCGGTGCCGACTCATGTGGGTGACTACTACTGCACGTGGCACGTGCCGCGTGAGGGGTGTTGACAAGTGTTTTCTCACACAAACTCCGCAACGGCTGGGCCGATTGCGTTCAAATTTGGTGTGTGGTTAGGGACCTCTCAGCCGCCACTTTCCCACAGGTCATAGGTGGGGTGCCTCTGCACGTGCGCACGTGCACACCCCTATTATATATCTCAGGAACGGCTGAGCCGATTGTGTACAAATTTGGTGTATGGTTAGGGACCTCTCAGCCGCCAATTTCCCACAAGTCAGGGGTGGGGTGCCTCTGCACGTGCGCACTGCGCACCTTTTTTTGTATCTCAGAAACTACTTGCCCTATCGAGTTGAAATTCATCATCATACATTTCCTTCGCGCTCGCTCGTTCATTGCCGACTACGGCGCCTTACTGGTTTATTATTATTGGCAATCAAGAGCTGAAGCGCAACTGCTAATTAAAAAAAGAAGTAAATGTACATACATACTGACGTGATGAATATGATGATTAAGCGACGTGATGAATATAATGAATAATACATCTGCAGTGGTTTTGACGATCAGTATTTCTAAGGACATGATCGCTTAGTAAATTTTCACAGGAATGACATATAATTGTTTTTGCTGCCATTTTGACCCCGCGTACTTAATGAGGAGCATTTTGTCCCAGACCTTATCCATTAGGATAGAACATTTTACCACCCCTGCGACAACTTACGGAAGCCCGGGGAGGACCAAAACTCAAAGGATCGCAATGAAGTGTGGCATACTTGTTATTGGCCTAGAGAAGAACTCCGTGTCAATTGGCAAGCTTGTACCGACGAAAAAGTTTTTTTTGGACACCCTAGGGTGCAGAGCCGGTGGCAGCTGCGACGGTGGTGGCGGTGCGCGAGATTAATGTCATAATCGTATTTTGCAAATTCATTTTTTTTTTTGCAACAGGTGATCTGAGGTAAAAACAAAAATAACGTGATTTTATGTGGCCATTTGAAATTCGCATTTTTTCATTCCAGAATCAGCCCCTATATAGATAAGCCTTGGATGGTAAAAATTGGAGATAGTTTTTCTCTAAATATTTTATTTTGAGTGTATTTTGATTTTTTTTGTAGTGTATTTGGAATGTATTTTTATTGTTCCGATTTTTTTTGTTTGGGGGGGGGGGGGGGGGCGGGACACCCGACAGAGGCATTCTGAAGTCAATTCTTTCCATGTAAAGCCCATAGGCGTAATGTTAAAAGTACACAAAATGGGGGACCCCGTCCCCCCTGTGGCGGAGCCCCTGCCATTGCCTGCCGTAGTTTTCAATTATGTTTAGGTCGCGTTGGAGGGATTTTTGCATTGAACATTATCTACGTTTCGCTGTAATATTCAAAGAGATATAGGTAGACAATGCTTATTTTGTTCAAGAACCATATAGATAATACGTATAAAACCGCTTGAATTATCAGTAAAAAAAAACTTTGTCCTGGTTATCTTGAAATTTACACACAAATGGAGTCCGTGCCGAATGGACACATCATATTCTGGAGTGTGACTTCGGCGCCAAGGGGGGGGGGGCATGGCCCCCATGGCCCCCCCTTAAATACGCCACTGGGGGTGGGGATCCGCCCCCCCCCCTTCAATGCGTGCAATTCTCAGAGGCCTTCCAAGGCGCTTGTTACATAACGAGCAGCGCACCAGTTGCCGAATAACGTACAGTTGATGCTTCTTACTTGCGTCCTTGTAGCATATATGGTTTCCTCTACTTTCTTTGTCTTAATATTATGTATTATATATATATATATATATATATATATATATATATATATATATATATATATATATATATATATATATATATATATATATATATATATATATATATATATTATTAACAAACAAACATGGCTAAAATCTAAACAGAATCCATAACCACCGTCATTGTCATAACCAAGGCACCCCATTATGATCTAATGACCTTAACTTTCAATCTCCGAGGCCGCGTGCGACCGTTGTCAGGAGCTGTTCCCATGTGCGTGGAATCACTTCGCGGAAACATGGGCAGGCCTCACATCCAAGTTGCGGAATCATTCGGCAGGAGTGTATCGCCCGGGGCGGCAGATTCTGTGTGGGGGGCTGACCTTGGCGATCCTGCCTCGGCAGTTGTCAGCAGAGCTGGAGGAGGAACCCACGAGGCCGGGGAGGCCACCGGGCCGGGCGACAGTGCCGGGGGCGGTTGTGCACGGGGCAACAGAAGGCTGGGAGGGCTGGGGAGGAGCGGCCGATGATGGATTGCGATCCGACAGTCTGTCCAGTCAGGACGGCTGCCCGGCCGCCGCCACGGCCACGGCCATACTGAGATTATCGATAATGTCCCGACGACAAACATACCGGAGATTTATCGATTAGCAGCACTGCAAAATTGCTTTGCAAATCCGATGAGGAAGCAGATAGGGAATGCACCGAGACTTAAGCATGAATAAATTGTGTGTGTTTTATTGGATGTCGTGTGCAATAAACATTTCATCTTTATTTTGTCGGACATTAAGCAGCGATGAGCTGAATATCCTACGGCGCGTGACGCGAAGCAGTATATTTAGATGAGAGCATGTTCTGGGGCGTGGCTTCTTAAAATCAGTCGAGGGGGCTGAACTCAGGGCCAGCCTAGCATAGCAAACAAAGTATATTCTCATCTGATATCCCCATCATGAATAGCGGTTTCGTTCAATATAAAATTAAATATCTTATTTCTAACTTTGATTTGTCTTGGTATTTCTTTATGTTATTGTTGCTGTATGTCAAATCTCTACTTTTAAGTTGAGGGGGCTGAAGTCCCCTCACCTGAATAGGAAACTACACCCCTGAACATGTTGTTATTAGTTATCGATGCCAACTATTGGCGTTCTGCCTGGCATTATTGAAGAATATCGAAGCAATCCTCAGTTTAAAATAAAACATGCTTATCTTATTCTTGTTGTGTAGTTGTCTTACACATTATAAGTGCTGGCGTTTGACAATTTGACGAGGCGATAGGTCTGTCTGCACGTTTTACAATGGTCTTGCGGTGGAGATTAGGCAAGGGAGATGAGGGAGATAAGATCGGGCCCGTCCTCGTGCCCACGAGCGGGATGTACCCCGGTCGGTTACGAGCTTAGCAGCCTCTGTGGAAGTCACGCTGCAGTATTTAACCTGCACAGTGCATTACAGCCGAATTATCTGCAGCTTGCCACAGCGCTGACCTGTCGTTATCAAAGCATGCAGTCACGAATGCGTCTGATGTCAAGTCGGCCAACGTGTTTGGACTTTCTGGCCGAAAATTAATCGACCATCCTGCAATCGGACTGCTTTAACTCGTGGCAATGTGTGAAAGTAAAACATGTGTTAGCATATTTGGCGGTGAGTTATATTAGCCCATCAATCATTATAGATATTGATAGATAGCTTACGAAAGGAACGAATATCTGAAACCTGACTACTAGGAACAAGAAGTATGCACGGTGTCTCTTGTGTTAATGCATTTCCATTTCGTGACTGCACTTTTTAACTGTATCGCCTTCTTCACCAAAACTCTTATTCACTTATTGATTATGATATTCCGTAATTCTCTGTCGTGTTTTTTTTATTTAGTTTCAAGTTTTACTATTGACGAAGTTCTAGATATTTCAACAGCGCGCAAATTAAAAGCCCTAAAATGGAATTAAATTTTCAACTTATCTTAAAACTCGGCTGCAATTTACGACACCTACCTGCCTTGTCACGATCAAATAACAGCTCGTAGGCTATATACTTGTAAAGTATCCTCATTCTCTTCAGTCTCATGTGCCTAACTGTCAGCGCATAGAGCACAGACCGAATCAGCTGTCAGCTGACTGGTAAAGGTGGGGTTAGAACGTGAACAGTCTCATGTGCCTATCTGGCAGCGCATAGAGCACAGGCCGAATCAGCTGTCAGCTGACTGGTAAAGGTGGGGTTAGAACGTGAACAGTCTCCTGTGCCTAACTGTCAGCGCATAGAGCACAGACCGAATCAGCTGTCAGCTGACTGGTAAAGGTGGGGTTAGAACGTGAACAGTCTCATGTGCCTATCTGGCAGCGCATAGAGCACAGGCCGAATCAGCTGTCAGCTGACTGGTAAAGGTGGGGTTAGAACGTGAACAGTCTCATGTGCCTATCTGTCAGCGCATAGAGCACAGACCGAATCAGCTGTCAGCTGACTGGTAAAGGTGGGGTTAGAACGTGAACAGTCTCCTGTGCCTAACTGTCAGCGCATAGAGCACAGACCGAATCAGCTGTCAGCTGACTGGTAAAGGTGGGGTTAGAACGTGAACAGTCTCCTGTGCCTAACTGTCAGCGCATAGAGCACAGACCGAATCAGCTGTCAGCTGACTGGTAAAGGTGGGGTTAGAACGTGAACAGTCTCCTGTGCCTAACTGTCAGCGCATAGAGCACAGGCCGAATCAGCTGTCAGCTGACTGGTAAAGGTGGGGTTAGAACGTGAACAGTCTCCTGTGCCTAACTGTCAGCGCATAGAGCACAGACCGAATCAGCTGTCAGCTGACTGGTAAAGGTGGGGTTAGAACGTGAACAGTCTCCTGTGCCTAACTGTCAGCGCATAGAGCACAGACCGAATCAGCTGTCAGCTGACTGGTAAAGGTGGGGTTAGAACGTGAACAGTCTCCTGTGCCTAACTGTCAGCGCATAGAGCACAGGCCGAATCAGCTGTCAGCTGACTGGTAAAGGTGGGGTTAGAACGTGAACAGTCTCCTGTGCCTAACTGTCAGCGCATAGAGCACAGACCGAATCAGCTGTCAGCTGACTGGTAAAGGTGGGGTTAGAACGTGAACAGTCTCCTGTGCCTAACTGTCAGCGCATAGAGCACAGGCCGAATCAGCTGTCAGCTGGCTGGTAAAGGTGGGGTTAGAACGTGAACAGTCTCCTGTGCCTAACTGTCAGCGCATAGAGCACAGACCGAATCAGCTGTCAGCTGACTGGTAAAGGTGGGGTTAGAACGTGAACAGTCTCATGTGCCTATCTGGCAGCGCATAGAGCACAGGCCGAATCAGCTGTCAGCTGACTGGTAAAGGTGGGGTTAGAACGTGAACAGTCTCATGTGCCTATCTGTCAGCGCATAGAGCACAGACCGAATCAGCTGTCAGCTGACTGGTAAAGGTGGGGTTAGAACGTGAACAGTCTCATGTGCCTATCTGTCAGCGCATAGAGCACAGACCGAATCAGCTGTCAGCTGACTGGTAAAGGTGGGGTTAGAACGTGAACAGTCTCCTGTGCCTATCTGTCAGCGCATAGAGCACAGACCGAATCAGCTGTCAGCTGACTGGTAAAGGTGGGGTTAGAACGTGAACAGTCTCCTGTGCCTATCTGTCAGCGCATAGAGCACAGACCGAATCAGCTGTCAGCTGACTGGCAAAGGTGGGGTTAGAACGCGAACAGTCTCCTGTGCCTATCTGCCAGCGCATAGAGCACAGACCGAATCAGCTGTCAGCTGACTGGTAAAGGTGGGGTTAGAACGTGAACAGTCTCATGTGCCTATCTGGCAGCGCATAGAGCACAGACCGAATCAGCTGTCAGCTGACTGGTAAAGGTGGGGTTAGAACGCGAACAGGGCCTCGTTTCATAAAGCAAGGTAACCTATGAATCGAGAGCTTTTCACTAAACCCACATATGTACGTGAGGGCTTCAAATTATCACACCGGACACGTGGGCTGGATAATGGCAGCTCTAATGGCTTTCACCTGGGTCCAGAAAATATTTGTATTTACTTACTCAGAAACGATATTTTGACATTATTTATTTTACTCCTTTTTTTGTTGATCATTCCAATTTAAATAATTGCATTACCAACAAATGTTTATTATAATGTTTAATTACACTTAAATTTTTCAAACATCCTTGATTGTTTACGCCAGCAACGAAAACTGCACCGGCGTAAACAACTCCGTCGGCATCTTGGTGAAACGGACTCATTTACGGTGCGTAGTTTTTGATGGCGTAACTCACGCATTTCGTAGGCTACACCAGCAGTTTTATGAAACAGGCCAGCTGTGGTCTGCGCACAATCTGACGGTCGGCTCCGAAAAACTACAGCCTCCAGTGTTTGTCAAAGATTACTACCATCTGGGATCACCAGCGGCCCGGAAACAGGGGGAGGGGGGGGGGGGGGGCAGCGGAGCGCTTGCTTCCCCAATATCTGGACCAGGGGGTGGGGGTGGGGGGGGGGGCGCCCCCCCCACCAACTTTGGCGTGGCAGAAGTTTCCCTAAAAATGAGCTCTTTCAATGTCTTCACAAAAAGCTATATAAAATATGAAAGCCTCCTTATGCCACTCCATTTTTTGTATGGTTTTCTTTTATAGCATGCCATTCAAGTTAAGTATTATATAGCTTTGCCTTTATAGCAGTTTCGTATTCCTTTCTTTTCAATCATTTTCCTTTTTCCCATTATGTTCTATGAAATATAATGGAAAACTTCTGGTAGCAGTACATTTGGTAGCAGTTGTCTGCTTGGCGTGTCGTTGTTAAAATGACGCACTGACGGCGATAAACATCTGCTGGAATTGATTATAAGTTTATCCCACGTCAACGTTACGGATGTGGTCAAACTCGCGTGCGGCCCTCTAGCTGTCCTCTCTGTCTTCGCCGACGGGGCGGCAATTGCAAGCAAGAGTTATCGTAAATGTCGTAGGTTACCGTGATACGGTGATGAAGCGGTCGGTGCAGCCACACTGGTGGGCTTATTCAAGAACAAAACGTCGGGCGTCAGGTACGAATATTTTATCAGACGACAACCGGGTTCACAAAGGCATACGGTTCATAGTAGGAAACGGGGTTGCATTACCCCCACTTTTCATAATTTTTGCTTTTTATGTTAACCCGCGCCGTGCCGCCCCCTATGGTTTTTTGAGGATAGCGAAAAACGTCGGCGCGCCGTTTTTGCCGTTTCAAAAACGGCACAACGGCGCACAGCGCTGCCGTTTCAAAAACGGCGCACGGCGCACAGCGCTGCCGTTTCAGCCGCCGTTCTTGGCACACCTGTTTGGGCATCAATTACCCACATTGTGTGAAATTCTTAACCACAGGTCATCTCAGGTCAGGTCAGGTGACCCCACCTCCAAAGAAGTTTGCGGTCGTACCACAGTCACAGTTTGGGCCGATCGGTTTCAAACTTACAGGATTTCATTAGGTCATAGGTGCTACCTACACTTCGAATATCTAAGATTTTGTATATCGGTGACCTAAGTCGGGTCAATTTCGTGACCTCCCCAATATCAGTCAATGTGGAAATATTCAAATGCTTCCTATTCCGAGGATACGCATGGTATCAGTCCAATTCCTTCTGTATCATGTTATCATAGGCTATCTTGATGATCCAGGTGCCATTTTTGTTCAGGTGACCCCTACAGGGTCAGCCTAGGTCAGCTGAGGTCACCAACACTTTGTATGTCAATAACTCTCGATAGAATGAAGATAAGAGGTGAAACCAGCATCAATGTGTTTGTCTCGTCAGTACACGTCTCCCAATATGCAACATGACCTACTTGGGTCGCCACTTGACCTTGACCTGAGGTCAAATGTATAGGTTAACCTAAACTGGTTAACATTAATGCGATTTCGAAGTGCCTTGATGACACAAATACTATGGCGTCAAAATAGGAAACAGCCTTATCTTTATTAGGTAAAACTTTATTTACGAACAACGTTTTGCCAAAAATAACCCTTTTGACCTTTGATGACTTCTGGAGGATGACTTCTGGAGCCTAAA
>JAXIVJ010001512.1:22500-27500 GCA_036785665.1 Chirona hameri
ATCATCATCAGCAACATCATCATCAGCAACATCATCATCATCATCATCATCATCATCATCATCATCATCATCATCATCATCATCATCATCATCATCATCATCATCATCATCATCATCATCATCATCATCATCATCATCATCATCATCATCATCATCATCATCATCATCATCATCATCATCATCATCATCATCATCATCATCATCATCATCATCATCATCATCATCATCATCATCATCATCATCATCATCATCATCATCATCATCATCATCATCATCATCATCATCATCATCATCATCATCATCATCATCATCATCATCATCATCATCATCATCATCATCATCATCATCATCATCATCATCATCATCATCATCATCATCATCATCATCATCATCATCATCATCATTATCATCATCATGCCCGGAGGCGGTGTTGTACCGCCTCCGGGCATACCACACCGCCTCCGGGCATACAACACCGCCTCCGGGCATACTACACCGCCTCCGGGCATACCACACCGCCTCCGGGCATACAACACCGCCTCCGGGCATACTGCACCGCCTCCGGGCATACTACACCGCCTCCGGGCATACAACACCGCCTCCGGGCATACAACACCGCCTCCGGGCATACCACACCGCCTCCGGGCATACAACACCGCCTCCGGGCATACAACACCGCAAACGGGCATACCACACCGTCTCACGTCATCATCAGCAACATCATCAGCAACATCATCAGCATCATCATCAGCAACATCACCAGCAACATCATCAGCAACATCATCAGCAACATCATCAGCAACATCATCATCAACATCATCATCAACATCATCATTAACATCATCATCAACATCAACATCATCATCAACATCATCATCAACATCATCATCAACATCATCATCAACATCATCATCAACATCATCATCAACATCATCATCAACATCATCATCAACATCATCAGCAACATCATCAGCAACATCATCAGCAACATCATCAGCAACATCATCAACAACATCATCATCAGCAACATCATCATCAGCAACATCATCATCAGCAACATCATCATCATCATCATCATCATCATCATCATCATCATCATCATCATCATCATCATCATCATCATCATCATCATCATCATCATCATCATCATCATCATCATCATCATCATCATCATCATCATCATCATCATCATCATTATCATCATCATCATGCCCGGAGGCGGTGTTGTACCGCCTCCGGGCATACCACACCGCCTCCGGGCATACAACACCGCCTCCGGGCATACTACACCGCCTCCGGGCATACCACACCGCCTCCGGGCATACAACACCGCCTCCGGGCAAACTACACCGCCTCCGGGCATACCACACCGCCTCCGGGCATACAACACCGCCTCCGGGCATACTACACCGCCTCCGGGCATACCACACCGCCTCCGGGCATACAACACCGCCTCCGGGCATACTACACCGCCTCCGGGCATACCACACCGCCTCCGGGCATACAACACCGCCTCCGGGCATACAACACCGCCTCCGGGCACACCACACCGCCTCCGGGCATACAACACCGCCTCCGGGCATACAACACCGCCTCCGGGCATACCACACCGTCTCACGTCATCATCAGCAACATCATCAGCAACATCATCAGCAACATCATCAGCAACATCATCATCAACATCATCATCAACATCATCATCAACATCATCATCAACATCATCATCAACATCATCATCAACATCTTCAGCAACATCATCAGCAACATCATCATCAACATCATCAGCAACATCATCATCAACATCATCATCAGCAACATCATCATCCGCAACATCATCATCAGCAACATCCTCATCAGCAACATCATCATCAGCAACATCATCCTCAGCAACATCATCATCAGCAACATCATCATCATCATCATCATCATCATCATCATCATCATCATCATCATCATCATCATCATCATCATCATCATCATCATCATCATCATCATCATCATCATCATCATGCCCGGAGGCGGTGTTGTACCGCATCCGGGCATACCACACCGCCTCCGGGCATACAACACCGCCTCCGGGCATACTACACCGCCTCCGGGCATACCACACCGCCTCCGGGCATACAACACCGCCTCCGGGCATACTACACCGCCTCCGGGCATACCACACCGCCTCCGAGCATACAACACCGCCTCCGGGCATACTACACCGCCTCCGGGCATACCACACCGCCTCCGGGCATACAACACCGCCTCCGGGCATACTACACCGCCTCCGGGCATACCACACCGCCTCCGGGCATACAACACCGCCTCCGGGCATACAACACCGCCTCCGGGCATACCACACCGCCTCCGGGCATACAACACCGCCTCCGGGCATACAACACCGCCTCCGGGCATACCACACCGTCTCACGTCATCATCAGCAACATCATCAGCAACATCATCAGCAACATCATCAGCAACATCACCAGCAACATCATCATCAACATCATCAGCAACATCATCAGCAACATCATCAGCAACATCATCATCAACATCATCATCAACAGCAACATCATCATCAGCAACATCATCATCAGCAACATCATCATCATCATCATCATCATCATCATCATCATCATCATCATCATCATCATCATCATCATCATCATCATCATCATCATCATCATCATCATCATCATCATCATCATCATCATCATCATCATCATCATCATCATCATCATCATCATCATCATCATCATCATCATCATCATCATCATCATCATCATCATCATCATCATCATCATCATCATCATCATCATCATCATCATCATCATCATCATCATTATCATCATCATGCCCGGAGGCGGTGTTGTACCGCCTCCGGGCATACCACACCGCCTCCGGGCATACAACACCGCCTCCGGGCATGCAACACCGCAAACGGGCATACCACACCGTCTCACGTCATCATCAGCAATATCATCAGCAACATCATCAGCAACATCACCAGCAACATCATCAGCAACATCATCAGCAACATCATCAGCAACATCATCAGCAACATCATCAGCAACATCATCATCAACATCATCATCAACATCATCATCAACATCATCATTAACATCATCATCAACATCAACATCATCATGAACATCATCATCAACATCATCATCAACATCATCATCAACATCATCATCAACATCATCATCAACATCATCATCAACATCATCATCAACATCATCATCAACATCATCATCAACATCATCATCAACATCATCAGCAACATAATCAGCAACATCATCATCAACATCATGAGCAACATCATCAACAACACCATCATCAGCAACATCATCATCAGCAACATCATCATCAGCAACATCATCATCATCATCATCATCATCATCATCTTCATCATCATCATCATCATCATCATCATCATCATCATCATCATCATCATCATCATCATCATCATCATCATCATCATCATCATCATCATCATCATCATCATCATCATCATCATCATCATCATCATCATCATCATCATCATCATCATCATCATCATCATCATCATCATCATCATCATCATCATCATCATCATCATCATCATCATCATCATCATCATCATCATCATTATCATCATCATCATGCCCGGAGGCGGTGTTGTACCGCCTCCGGGCATACCACACCGCCTCCGGGCATACAACACCGCCTCCGGGCATACTACACCGCCTCCGGGCATACCACACCGCCTCCGGGCATACAACACCGCCTCCGGGCAAACTAAACCGCCTCCGGGCATACCACACCGCCTCCGGGCATACAACACCGCCTCCGGGCATACTACACCGCCTCCGGGCATACCACACCGCCTCCGGGCATACAACACCGCCTCCGGGCATACTACACCGCCTCCGGGCATACCACACCGCCTCCGGGCATACAACACCGCCTCCGGGCATACAACACCGCCTCCGGGCATACCACACCGCCTCCGGGCATACAACACCGCCTCCGGGCATACAACACCGCCTCCGGGCATACCACACCGTCTCACGTCATCATCAGCAACATCTTCAGCAACATCATCAGCAACATCATCAGCAACATCATCATCAACATCATCATCAACATCATCATCAACATCATCATCAACATCATCATCAACATCTTCAGCAACATCATCATCAACATCATCATCAACATCATCATCAACATCATCAGCAACATCATCAGCAACATCATCAGCAACATCATCAGCAACATCATCAACAACATCATCATCAGCAACATCATCATCAGCAACATCATCATCAGCAACATCATCATCATCATCATCATCATCATCATCATCATCATCATCATCATCATCATCATCATCATCATCATCATCATCATCATCATCATCATCATCATCATCATCATCATCATCATCATCATCATCATCATCATCATCATCATTATCATCATCATCATGCCCGGAGGCGGTGTTGTACCGCCTCCGGGCATACCACACCGCCTCCGGGCATACAACACCGCCTCCGGGCATACTACACCGCCTCCGGGCATACCACACCGCCTCCGGGCATACAACACCGCCTCCGGGCAAACTACACCGCCTCCGGGCATACCACACCGCCTCCGGGCATACAACACCGCCTCCGGGCATACTACACCGCCTCCGGGCATACCACACCGCCTCCGGGCATACAACACCGCCTCCGGGCATACTACACCGCCTCCGGGCATACCACACCGCCTCCGGGCATACAACACCGCCTCCGGGCATACAACACCGCCTCCGGGCACACCACACCGCCTCCGGGCATACAACACCGCCTCCGGGCATACAACACCGCCTCCGGGCATACCACACCGTCTCACGTCATCATCAGCAACATCATCAGCAACATCATCAGCAACATCATCAGCAACATCATCATCAACATCATCATCAACATCATCATCAACATCATCATCAACATCATCATCAACATCATCATCAACATCTTCAG
>JAXIVJ010001512.1:37500-40000 GCA_036785665.1 Chirona hameri
ACACCGCCTCCGGGCATACAACACCGCCTCCGGGCATACAACACCGCCTCCGGGCATACCACACCGCCTCCGGGCATACAACACCGCCTCCGGGCATACAACACCGCCTCCGGGCATACCACACCGTCTCACGTCATCATCAGCAACATCATCAGCAACATCATCATCAACATCATCAGCAACATCACCAGCAACATCATCATCAACATCATCAGCAACATCATCAGCAACATCATCAGCAACATCATCATCAACATCATCATCAACAGCAACATCATCATCAGCAACATCATCATCAGCAACATCATCATCATCATCATCATCATCATCATCATCATCATCATCATCATCATCATCATCATCATCATCATCATCATCATCATCATCATCATCATCATCATCATCATCATCATCATCATCATCATCATCATCATCATCATCATCATCATCATCATCATCATCATCATCATCATCATCATCATCATCATCATCATCATCATCATCATCATCATCATCATCATCATCATCATCATCATCATCATCATCATCATCATCATCATCATCATCATCATCATCATCATCATCATCATCATCATCATCATCATCATCATCATCATCATCATCATCATCATCATCATCATTATCATCATCATGCCCGGAGGCGGTGTTGTACCGCCTCCGGGCATACCACACCGCCTCCGGGCATACAACACCGCCTCCGGGCATACTACACCGCCTCCGGGCATACCACACCGCCTCCGGGCATACAACACCGCCTCCGGGCATACTGCACCGCCTCCGGGCATACTACACCGCCTCCGGGCATACAACACCGCCTCCGGGCATACAACACCGCCTCCGGGCATACCACACCGCCTCCGGGCATACAACACCGCCTCCGGGCATACAACACCGCAAACGGGCATACCACACCGTCTCACGTCATCATCAGCAACATCATCAGCAACATCATCAGCATCATCATCAGCAACATCACCAGCAACATCATCAGCAACATCATCAGCAACATCATCAGCAACATCATCATCAACATCATCATCAACATCATCATTAACATCATCATCAACATCAACATCATCATCAACATCATCATCAACATCATCATCAACATCATCATCAACATCATCATCAACATCATCATCAACATCATCATCAACATCATCATCATCAACATCATCAGCAACATCATCAGCAACATCATCAGCAACATCATCAGCAACATCATCAACAACATCATCATCAGCAACATCATCATCAGCAACATCATCATCAGCAACATCATCATCATCATCATCATCATCATCATCATCATCATCATCATCATCATCATCATCATCATCATCATCATCATCATCATCATCATCATCATCATCATCATCATCATCATCATCATCATCATCATCATCATTATCATCATCATCATGCCCGGAGGCGGTGTTGTACCGCCTCCGGGCATACCACACTGCCTCCGGGCATACAACACCGCCTCCGGGCATACTACACCGCCTCCGGGCATACCACACCGCCTCCGGGCATACAACACCGCCTCCGGGCAAACTACACCGCCTCCGGGCATACCACACCGCCTCCGGGCATACAACACCGCCTCCGGGCATACTACACCGCCTCCGGGCATACCACACCGCCTCCGGGCATACAACACCGCCTCCGGGCATACTACACCGCCTCCGGGCATACCACACCGCCTCCGGGCATACAACACCGCCTCCGGGCATACAACACCGCCTCCGGGCACACCACACCGCCTCCGGGCATACAACACCGCCTCCGGGCATACAACACCGCCTCCGGGCATACCACACCGTCTCACGTCATCATCAGCAACATCATCAGCAACATCATCAGCAACATCATCAGCAACATCATCATCAACATCATCATCAACATCATCATCAACATCATCATCAACATCATCATCAACATCATCATCAACATCTTCAGCAACATCATCAGCAACATCATCATCAACATCATCAGCAACATCATCATCAACATCATCATCAGCAACATCATCATCCGCAACATCATCATCAGCAACATCCTCATCAGCAACATCATCATCAGCAACATCATCCTCAGCAACATCATCATCAGCAACATCATCATCATCATCATCATCATCATCATCATCATCATCATCATCATCATCATCATCATCATCATCATCATCATCATCATCATCATCATCATCATCATGCCCGGAGGCGGTGTTGTACCGCATCCGGGCATACCACACCGCCTCCGGGCATACAACACCGCCTCCGGGCATACTACACCGCCTCCGGGCATACCACACCGCCTCCGGGCATACAACACCGCCTCCGGGCATACTACACCGCCTCCGGGCATACCACACCGCCTCCGAGCATACAACACCGCCTCCGGGCATACTACACCGCCTCCGGGCATACCACACCGCCTCCGGGCATACAACACCGCCTCCGGGCATACTACACCG
>JAXIVJ010001512.1:42500-45000 GCA_036785665.1 Chirona hameri
ACCGTCTCACGTCATCATCAGCAACATCATCAGCAACATCATCATCAACATCATCAGCAACATCACCAGCAACATCATCATCAACATCATCAGCAACATCATCAGCAACATCATCAGCAACATCATCATCAACATCATCATCAACAGCAACATCATCATCAGCAACATCATCATCAGCAACATCATCATCATCATCATCATCATCATCATCATCATCATCATCATCATCATCATCATCATCATCATCATCATCATCATCATCATCATCATCATCATCATCATCATCATCATCATCATCATCATCATCATCATCATCATCATCATCATCATCATCATGCCCGGAGGCGGTGTTGTACCGCCTCCGGGCATACCACACCGCCTCCGGGCATACAACACCGCCTCCGGGCATACTACACCGCCTCCGGGCATACCACACCGCCTCCGGGCATACAACACCGCCTCCGGGCATACTACACCGCCTCCGGGCATACCACACCGCCTCCGGGCATACAACACCGCCTCCGGGCATACTACACCGCCTCCGGGCATACCACACCGCCTCCGGGCATACAACACCGCCTCCGGGCATACAACACCGCCTCCGGGCATACCACACCGCCTCCGGGCATACAACACCGCCTCCGGGCATACAACACCGCCTCCGGGCATACCACACCGCCTCCGGGCATACAACACCGCCTCCGGGCATACAACACCGCCTCCGGGCATACTACACCGCCTCCGGGCATACCACACCGCCTCCGGGCATACAACACCGCCTCCGGGCATACTGCACCGCCTCCGGGCATACTACACCGCCTCCGGGCATACAACACCGCCTCCGGGCATACAACACCGCCTCCGGGCATACCACACCGCCTCCGGGCATACAACACCGCCTCCGGGCATACAACACCGCAAACGGGCATACCACACCGTCTCACGTCATCATCAGCAACATCATCAGCAACATCATCAGCATCATCATCAGCAACATCACCAGCAACATCATCAGCAACATCATCAGCAACATCATCAGCAACATCATCATCAACATCATCATCAACATCATCATTAACATCATCATCAACATCAACATCATCATCAACATCATCATCAACATCATCATCAACATCATCATCAACATCATCATCAACATCATCATCAACATCATCATCAACATCATCATCAACATCATCAGCAACATCATCAGCAACATCATCAGCAACATCATCAGCAACATCATCAACAACATCATCATCAGCAACATCATCATCAGCAACATCATCATCAGCAACATCATCATCATCATCATCATCATCATCATCATCATCATCATCATCATCATCATCATCATCATCATCATCATCATCATCATCATCATCATCATCATCATCATCATCATCATCATCATCATTATCATCATCATCATGCCCGGAGGCGGTGTTGTACCGCCTCCGGGCATACCACACTGCCTCCGGGCATACAACACCGCCTCCGGGCATACTACACCGCCTCCGGGCATACCACACCGCCTCCGGGCATACAACACCGCCTCCGAGCAAACTACACCGCCTCCGGGCATACCACACCGCCTCCGGGCATACAACACCGCCTCCGGGCATACTACACCGCCTCCGGGCATACCACACCGCCTCCGGGCATACAACACCGCCTCCGGGCATACTACACCGCCTCCGGGCATACCACACCGCCTCCGGGCATACAACACCGCCTCCGGGCATACAACACCGCCTCCGGGCACACCACACCGCCTCCGGGCATACAACACCGCCTCCGGGCATACAACACCGCCTCCGGGCATACCACACCGTCTCACGTCATCATCAGCAACATCATCAGCAACATCATCAGCAACATCATCAGCAACATCATCATCAACATCATCATCAACATCATCATCAACATCATCATCAACATCATCATCAACATCATCATCAACATCTTCAGCAACATCATCAGCAACATCATCATCAACATCATCAGCAACATCATCATCAACATCATCATCAGCAACATCATCATCCGCAACATCATCATCAGCAACATCCTCATCAGCAACATCATCATCAGCAACATCATCCTCAGCAACATCATCATCAGCAACATCATCATCATCATCATCATCATCATCATCATCATCATCATCATCATCATCATCATCATCATCATCATCATCATCATCATCATCATCATCATCATCATGCCCGGAGGCGGTGTTGTACCGCATCCGGGCATACCACACCGCCTCCGGGCATACAACACCGCCTCCGGGCATACTACACCGCCTCCGGGCATACCACACCGCCTCCGGGCATACAACACCGCCTCCGGGCATACTACACCGCCTCCGGGCATACCACACCGCCTCCGAGCATACAACACCGCCTCCGGGCATACTACACCGCCTCCGGGCATACCACACCGCCTCCGGGCATACAACACCGCCTCCGGGCATACTACACCGCCTCCGGGCATA
>JAXIVJ010001512.1:47500-50000 GCA_036785665.1 Chirona hameri
TCATCAACATCATCATCAACATCATCATCAACATCATCATCAACATCTTCAGCAACATCATCAGCAACATCATCATCAACATCATCAGCAACATCATCATCAACATCATCATCAGCAACATCATCATCCGCAACATCATCATCAGCAACATCCTCATCAGCAACATCATCATCAGCAACATCATCCTCAGCAACATCATCATCAGCAACATCATCATCAGCAACATCATCATGATCATCATCATCATCATCATCATCATCATCATCATCATCATCATCATCATCATCATCATCATCATCATCATCATCATCATCATCATCATCATCATCATCATGCCCGGAGGCGGTGTTGTACCGCCTCCGGGCATACCACACCGCCTCCGGGCATACAACACCGCCTCCGGGCATACTACACCGCCTCCGGGCATACCACACCGCCTCCGGGCATACAACACCGCCTCCGGGCATACTACACCGCCTCCGGGCATACCACACCGCCTCCGGGCATACAACACCGCCTCCGGGCATACTACACCGCCTCCGGGCATACCACACCGCCTCCGGGCATACAACACCGCCTCCGGGCATACAACACCGCCTCCGGGCATACCACACCGCCTCCGGGCATACAACACCGCCTCCGGGCATACAACACCGCCTCCGGGCATACCACACCGCCTCCGGGCATACAACACCGCCTCCGGGCATACAACACCGCCTCCGGGCATACCACACCGTCTCACGTCATCATCAGCAACATCATCAGCAACATCATCAGCAACATCATCAGCAACATCATCATCAACATCATCATCAACATCATCATCAACATCATCATCAACATCATCATCAACATCTTCAGCAACATCATCAGCAACATCATCATCAACATCATCAGCAACATCATCATCAACATCATCATCAGCAACATCATCATCCGCAACATCATCATCAGCAACATCCTCATCAGCAACATCATCATCAGCAACATCATCCTCAGCAACATCATCATCAGCAACATCATCATCAGCAACATCATCATGATCATCATCATCATCATCATCATCATCATCATCATCATCATCATCATCATCATCATCATCATCATCATCATCATCATCATCATCATCATCATCATCATCATGCCCGGAGGCGGTGTTGTACCGCCTCCGGGCATACCACACCGCCTCCGGGCATACAACACCGCCTCCGGGCATACTACACCGCCTCCGGGCATACCACACCGCCTCCGGGCATACAACACCGCCTCCGGGCATACTACACCGCCTCCGGGCATACCACACCGCCTCCGGGCATACAACACCGCCTCCGGGCATACTACACCGCCTCCGGGCATACCACACCGCCTCCGGGCATACAACACCGCCTCCGGGCATACAACACCGCCTCCGGGCATACCACACCGCCTCCGGGCATACAACACCGCCTCCGGGCATACAACACCGCCTCCGGGCATACCACACCGTCTCACGTCATCATCAGCAACATCATCAGCAACATCATCATCAACATCATCAGCAACATCACCAGCAACATCATCATCAACATCATCAGCAACATCATCAGCAACATCATCAGCAACATCATCATCAACATCATCATCAACAGCAACATCATCATCAGCAACATCATCATCAGCAACATCATCATCATCATCATCATCATCATCATCATCATCATCATCATCATCATCATCATCATCATCATCATCATCATCATCATCATCATCATCATCATCATCATCATCATCATCATCATCATCATCATCATCATCATCATCATCATCATCATCATCATCATCATCATCATCATCATCATCATCATCATCATCATCATCATCATCATCATCATCATCATCATCATCATCATCATCATCATCATCATCATCATCATCATCATCATCATCATCATCATCATCATCATCATCATCATCATCATCATCATCATCATCATCATCATCATCATCATCATCATCATCATCATCATCATCATTATCATCATCATGCCCGGAGGCGGTGTTGTACCGCCTCCGGGCATACCACACCGCCTCCGGGCATACAACACCGCCTCCGGGCATACTACACCGCCTCCGGGCATACCACACCGCCTCCGGGCATACAACACCGCCTCCGGGCATACTGCACCGCCTCCGGGCATACTACACCGCCTCCGGGCATACAACACCGCCTCCGGGCATACAACACCGCCTCCGGGCATACCACACCGCCTCCGGGCATACAACACCGCCTCCGGGCATACAACACCGCAAACGGGCATACCACACCGTCTCACGTCATCATCAGCAACATCATCAGCAACATCATCAGCATCATCATCAGCAACATCACCAGCAACATCATCAGCAACATCATCAGCAACATCATCAGCAACATCATCATCAACATCATCATCAACATCATCATTAACATCATCATCAACATCAACATCATCATCAACATCATCATCAACATCATCATCAA